>JAVXUP010003498.1:0-65433 GCA_033070095.1 Escallonia herrerae | reverse complement strand
TTTAGAGTGTGTGAATTTACCCAAAAGTACCATTCGTAGGTAAAATTACCAAAATACACCCTATGGGTGGCAAATTACCAAAATACCCCCTGGGGATTCCCGCATCAAAAAAATCTCAAAAGCACACTAAAACATTATTTTAACTATGCTGAAGTTATTTTTTGGGCTACAAAGTATCTCATAAAATTTTCGCTCAAAAATCCTGAACCGTGTCTGAATGAGTGCTCAAAAGTCGGTTATGCTAAAAATAGCTATCGATCTTAGAATGGTATAGAATTTTAGATACTGAAACATCTCAGTAAAATAAGAATTTTTAAAAATTTTCAGAGTACAATAACTTGATTTACTATCTTAAACAATTCAAGAATTCCTTTTAATCGATACCCTAATTTAGCATGTGGACACCAAAAATTTTCAAAATTTTTTAGTGTACATATCATAAAAATATTGGGGGTCACTATTTAACTATTAATAAAAATTCGCACAAAATGGCAAACCATAGCCCCCCCACCCCAACCCCGGTGACAAAAACTACTACACGCCCAACCCTAATGACGTCACCGGAACTGGGTTGCTGGTCTTTACCGCATCATAAACCCTGCTAGATATTAGAGCAACTCTAGATACACCCTTAAATATACATAAAGTTTCAAAAAGCCATCCTTACAAAAATTTTCACCATAAAGCTCAACATGAGACCAGCGGAAGTTTTAAACAAAACATCTAAGTCCTCAAAATACGGATGTCACTGTCTTACTTTTCCTTTCAGAGTTCTAGTCACTTTCTTATTCCCTTTTCTTGATGTCTCTCCTACCTCGCCCTGACTACCTGAAACATCACAGGGTAAGGAATGAGCGCAAAATGCCCCGTAAAGATAATACGAGGAGTAATGCGTACAATGAAGTGACAATCTTGGGAGAAATAATAATCAATCCCAGCGATATCAAGAATCCAGATTTCAATGGATAACACAACATCAAGTTAACGAACAAACAACATATATGTTTCTTTAACCAAATTGAGCAGCTTTATTAAGGCCCAAAAGAACAACATTATCACCATATTTGGTGAACCAGACTGATTGAACTGACTGATTGACTATGCACATGAACATTAAATCTGAACCGCCAAATTAAACATCAATAGAATACAAGCCATCAAAATCGCTAACATCATAAAAAAATCAAACGTAATGCAGACACTGACCCGACTGACTAGACTCGATTGACATGACCGACTTGACCTGCGCGCCCCTACATCCTTTTTACCGGTCGTTACATTTTATGGGCCCTCCTTTCACATAATGTCCTGTACTTCGGGATGTTCATCTCAATCTCAGATAAATAAAAGAGACATCAAACACAAGAAGGGAACTCACAAAGAATGTTCGTCCCCTAACCATGCTATTGCCAAAAAACAACTCACAACAGGGGCGGATCCAGAAAGTCTAATCGTGGGATGCCAAAAAATCATAAAAAAATTTGATGGCTAACATAATAAAATTCAAAAGGTTCAAGTTCACATAAAATATGAATAATCAAAAAACATTATAATTAGCGTCAGTATTAAGGTTAGTCAACAATAAATTTCTAATTTTGCATCGAAAAAGCTTAACTCTTACTGTATAAATTTATTACTAATGTGAATGTTAACTATATGAGTAAATTAGTTACGTATAAGTTAACCTACTATAAGAATTTAAACTTTAAAAAAAAGAATGAACCTTAATCTTTTTTTTTTTGTAATGTGGAAATCTAAATTTTGGGGTTTAGAAGAATGAAGATAAAGCAAGAAAATGAAGAAGATAATGACTATGACAGGTCACAAAGAGTAAAAGATACAACAAATTAAATCTTAATAAATTAGTGTTACAATATAATGTATTTTTGTAAACATTTTAAAAGGATCCAAGGAAGGTTAGTTAAGTCCAGTTCTAATCTTATCTTAAAGGGCAAGGCCTTTTATTGGCTACTGCTTCCAATCCAAAAGACATGATATTATTTTAAATATATTGATTCATTATCTAGGAAACAAAAGAAGAATTCCAAAAACAATGAGAGGTGCCATGTGCCCCCCCCCCCCCCGGTCATGGGGGAGGTTGGCCCCTGACTCACAGCTAGTGGACAGACTAAGGGAACTAGGTTCACCTGATGTCCTCGGTCAATCAACTACTCAACAAGAAATTCCGGTCATGAACGCGACTGGGGTTCAATATGATAATTTGAACTCACACAAACAATATGCACAGAGTGGACTAGAGAACAAGCTACTTGCAAACCTCAACAATATTTCAAACTAAGAGAGACATTGGCACAACAACCGCCGACATCTTATGTCCACCACACAACATTCACCATACAACACACCATCAACGTTAGGTATGACCTAGTGTGGCATTGGATTGAAAAGGAAAAGCTAGAACTTGTTGCTAGAGTGAGTGGAGAAGATGAGAGTTTTCTCAAGCAAAAATCTAGGATTCACTGGCTGGATGTGGGAGATAAAATAACAAATTTTTCTTCAAGTTAGTTAATAAAAGAAGGAATTTCAATAAAATTAGTTCTCTTCTTCGGCCTAACGGAACCATCCTTGAAGACTCAGATTTGGTTAAAGCTTCGATTGTTGACCATTTTTAGAGTTTGTCAGGGACTCGTGGTCTGGGTCACTATCCAGGATTAAATAAGCTGAGGAACTGGATGTCGAATTCCCTTTCAAATTCTCTACAGTTTGAGATGGGTCGTGAGGTTACTGAGAACGAGATACGAACGATTTTCTTTTCTCTCAAGGATGGTAAGTCCCCTGGTCCTGATGGGTATAAGACCCTTTTTTTAAAGAGGGCATAGAATATTATAGGGGAGGAGATTGTAGAAGCGATTTGGGATTTTTTTGTAATGGTTAGCTTCTCAAAGAAGTTAACCATACTTTCCTTGTCTTAATCGCCAAAGTGTAGTATCCCTAGAGCCTTAATGATTACATGCCTATTTCTTGTTGTAACAGGATTTATAAGTGAATAGCCAAGATCATTGCTAATCGTGTTAAGGCGGTGCTTGGGAACTCATTGATCCTTCCCAGACAGCTTTTGTTGCCTTCAAAATATTACAGATAATATCCTCTTGTCTCAGGAGGTCATGCGGAACTATCATCAGGAGGATTTCAGGGTTCCTAAATGTGCCATGAAGGCAGATTTGGTGAAGGCCTATGATTGTTTGCATTGAGATTTTTCTCTTTAATGTGTTGGTTTGCCTTATATTTCCCCCATGGTTATTAGATGGACCAAAGTCTGTGTCTCTAACATGCCTTATATTTCCTTTAGTTTTGGTATTGAAAAAATAGCTAATGACTTCGGAACGACCCAAATCTTCTTCAAAACAACCCCTTGGATGTTTTACAACCCTTCCCGGATTAAAAAGTCCTTCAGAAATTTTTTTTGGGAAAAATTACCAAAATACCATCTCCGGGTGGCAAATTACCCAAATGCCCCCGGGGGTTTTCGGCACTAGAAAAATTTCAAAAGTATCTTAAATTATTATTTTTAGTATCCTAAATTATTTTTGAGCTAAAAAGTATTTTAGAAAATTTTTGCTCGAAAATCTCTAACCCATGCCTCGATCAACGCTTAAAAGCCTATTTGGCCAAAAATAGCTAACGACTTCAGAACGACCCAAAATTTTGGAAAATGAAACTTCTCAGTATCCTAGAGTTCTCATAAAAGTTTTACGTGAAACCGCGCTAATTTGGTATTTTAAATTTCACTGTAAAATTTTCAAAATTTTCTCGTCGATTAACCCCTTTCCCAACGTCCGAAAATCGAAATTTTTTTCACAATTTAGATCTCCTAAAAATAACTGGGGTCTCTTTTTTGCACCTTGGTTAAATCCAACCATACCTATTTTTAAAAATTCAGATTAGAAACTGTTCATTAAATTTTCATTTTTAGCGACGTTTACAGTTACTGTTCAAATCATTACACACACTGTTTCACCTCAGCTTCACACACTTTCTTCCTCCTTCAATCAGTCACACACCAGGGTACACACTCCTCACATTCAAGCATGGATTTTCTCATAAAACTCATCTTAGATCACTTAAACACATTTCAATACATCCATTCATGCTGTAAACACATTTTTCTCCACCTAATTTACACAATTAAACACACGCCATCCAAACCAAATCTCAAACCCGAAGAACACATGCTAAACACCTCCAAACACACACCGAACACACCCAAATGTGGAAACCCTGACTAATTTTCCTCCCTTGTGGTTCTAAGTTCTCATATTACACGATTACAACAAGAATCCCTTCCAATTTCCCCCACCCCCGAACATAGACACACACACACACACACACACACAAAAAGATATGAGTCTTTTCAATTGTTTTCTAAATCTGCTTTGGAAAAGCATAGGAGAAAATATCGCTATGTTTATATTGGACTGGTTCAAATTGGTATTACTTCTTTAACTAAGAAAGGTCTTGATACTCATATATGGGCTGCTTTACTTGATGACCACCATCTTAATTTGAATGACTCTCTTCTTGGCATGGTTGAAACAAGCTTATGTAATGGCCCTATGTATTTCAATTGCTATCCCAATTTCTCAGTTTCTTTGTCAGATCCGCACATAATAGATGTGTTAACTTTAGATATCAAGACACAACGACACAAAATGAGGCCACAAGCTCAAAATTTGGTAGCCATTTATTGCATCTATTACAAAGCGATGACAACTATTTGTCCAGTTTTCAAGCAAATTGCTGATCCAGACAAATTAGTGACCTATTTCAGTCCAATCCTAACAAAACTAATGTCATGTTACCTCGTCGAATCAAGTTTAATGAACTTAATCCTCTAGAAGATTGGGTGATTGAAAACAAAGCTTATCATCATCAAGTCAATCCCCAGACAACAAAAATTGATCATATTATTGGAACTCCTGAAAGAGATGTCAAAATCCATTTTTGCTAGCCAGAAACATCTTCTCAGAGTTAGAAAATTCTTCATTCCAAAAATTCTGATCAACATGCAAGGCATGCTTGCTCATCAATTCTTAATACTAGATTCCATTTCTATCGGTCTAGCGCATTTCATTCACATTCTCCTAGTGTGAATTTTGTTCCTTCCTACAAGGAACCAAAGATCATTTTCCAAGGTATTCAAAAAAATAATTCTTCAATTCCGGAAACAACTTATATAGTAGAAACTCCTCTTACTGAGAGCGCCTCTTCATCAAATCAAAATTGAAATACTTACGATCCTTCTCTGTGTGATTTTGATAATGATGAACCAATTGTTTTTTTCATTGATGATTTTCAAATTTATTATGACAAAATTAATAAAGAATTTTATTCTTCTTACAATATCAGAAATCGTGCTTGGTACCGTTCTAACTTTTCTAAAGAACAGAGATCCCATTATAGGGAATTATTTTTCCAAACCTTGAAGCTCATAAAACCTATTTTCCATTTTTTGAGTGGTTCTATTCTCATTGTTTGGAAAATAATATTGAAATTCTTGAGTACATCAATTTTCAAAAACAAGTCAATACTTTTCAAAAGATGACCCGTAAATGGTTAATATGGCCTTCACATACAAAACTTGAAAGTATTCATCCTCCCTTTAACAAATTTGCCATGAAAGGTGATATGAATTCATATTTTTTAGCTGCTCCTTTAAAAATGGCCTTCACATATTGTTGATACAAGTACCTCCAATCACCTCAACGCTGTAACTGCAAGTCAAATTCAGTCAATTGTTGAGTATCAAATTATTCAAATATCATCTTGACTACAATAGTGAACAAACCACCGAGATTGAAGACACCATCGATCGTGTCAAAGATATTGTTTCTGATTTCTATAGCAAGATGCAACCTCTCATGGGCATTAATGAGAATTCTTTAATACTTCCTCTGGCTTTAATTTAGCTTACACCTGTTTTTTCCTTCTTGAGAAAATTGAGCAACCTTTAGTAAAACCCATCCAAGTCACTCCTATCCAAGTCAACTGCCCAACAGCACTCCTATCCAAGTCAATTGTCAACCCAGTTTGACGCTGTCACCACTTTAGTCACTGTAATAACCAAACATTTTGTTGGCAATGCCAATACTGTCCTTGAAAGAGGAAGGGAACTCCTTATCAACCTTAGATGTCCCACACTCACTCATTTTAGATGGTATAAGGATGTTTTCCTAACAAATCTCTACCAAAGAAGTGATGCCCAATGAGATTTCTAGAAAGAGAATTTTATAGCAGGTCTTCATGCTCTCTTTGCTGAACGTGTCAGAACTCGCATAAAAAACAAACACAATGGTGCTCTGCCTTTCTCGCTTTATACTTTTGGGGATTTAATTAGCGAATTTTGTGCTGAAGGATTAGTTTTATGTAATGACATCAAGCTCAAGAATCAGCTTAAGAAGGAACACAAGATAGGAAGAACAGAGCTTGGACAGTTTTGTTACCAATTTGGTTATGACAACCTATCAATTCCCAACTATGGGAAAGGATGTCCAAAGTTCCAGCAGCTCTAATGAACAGGACCACTGTTCTAACCTAGACCTTAGTGTCATGAATGTAGTAGTAAAATTGATTATTACAAAGCAATTCTTAAAATGAATGGTTTAAATATCAATGTTATCACTTCTGAAGAATCTATAATCCTTGATCTTCTTGATAAGATCGATGATCCTGAAAAGAAAAAGTAAGTCATCTTCAAATATATTCATAGAGCTCAAAGTTCCTCTGCCCCCAAACAATCCCAACACTTACCTACCATAGTTAATACTTTCAATTTTTCTGAAGTTATGAACATATTGCAAATTATGGAACAAAAAGACCCTATAATTCAAGATCTTTTTTTCGGTAAATAAAAATATATAGCAACCGATGAAACAAAAGTACAACAAATACAAGGGCATACCACAGGAATACAACAAAGAACATCAAGTCTTGCTAAGTAAGAGCTAAAAAGGAAACCTAAACTAGGTTGAAACATGCCACACTAGCATCAAAAGAAAAGAGGTAATACATAACCAATGAAACTAGATCAGCAAAAGAAATACAAAAAGACCCAATAGTGACCACATGAAGGTAAGAACAACAGGTGAAGCCACGTGGAGTCTGGAGATCCTAGTAGAAAAACCATCACACTTACAACAACGATATCACATGCTAAACTGTAATAGTCTGTCTGTATGTGGACCGATCTCCCAGATATCAATCCGGACCAAACCATGATGGGATCAAGCGAATATGGAGTCGGGGAGCTATCATTCACCCTGGAACCATCGGTTAGTCGGGGAATTGGCTACTTTTCTACAAGAGAACAACCTCCACCAAATAACCTGCACAAGACCAGCAAAACAAGAAACCACATCAGTATACTTATTCTGGAAGGAACGAGAATTCCGCTCTCCAGATGTGGTACACCAACGCTGCAAAAGCTATCCTGCAGAACGATGCCGGGAATCCAGGGCGCTGCCACTCAGAGGAAGCTCTATCAGCCATACCTTGCTAACTTAACTTAACATAGGCCAGTTAAAATTGCATTTCTAAAATGGAATTCTTATCCTCAGAAAAGAAATGAAAACCCTTGCTGACCGTATTTCTCTCATTGAATCTTGAAACCATGAAGAAGTTTTTATTGAGGGAGAAGAGTATCTTAAACCAAATCTTAATTCTGATCCTAATCCTGAAACCAACCCTCCAAACCATTTTGATGATTCCAACCAAGAGATTCCTAATCTTGATAATGTAACCTTTCAAAAATGGTATGTCGGTATCAAAATTGTTATCAATCAGGACTTCATCTTTGAAGGTATAGCTGTTGTTAATTCCATGGCAAATCTCAATTGCATCAAGGAAGGGATAGTCCCAGCAAAATATGCTACCAAACAAGTCCTCACCACTATTGATTCTAGCAGAATGAAAATCAATTACAAAATCTCCGATTCTTGGGTTTGCAATAGTGGCATTTGCTTGAAAGCCCATTTCATCATAGTTCGTGGTTTTAGTCAATTTATCATACTAGGAACACCTTTGTCTCTTCTCAATCCCATGACCATTAATGATAATTGTATTCACTCCAACATCATGGGCCAAGACATCTGTTTCAAGTTCATCAATCCTCCTCAAGAACAAGTTATTCATTCCCTCAAAAGAACTTGTTTTTTTGTCAAAACCAAATCTGCTTTCTTAAAGAAGATCTCAAATTCCAAATAATTAATCAATATCTTGTTTAAGAAAAAGAAAAAAATTAAAGCTTTCCAGAATAAACTGAAATTTGAAATCTGTACTGAAATTCCCAATGAATTTTGGCATCGCAAGCAACATATTATTGAATTACCTTATGAACCTGATTTCAATGAGAAGAATCCGACTAAAGTTCGTCCAATCCAAATGAGTCAAGAACTTCTTACACACTGCAAGAAAGAAATGTAAGATCTTTTAGACAAAAATCTTATCCGCAAAAGTTACTCCCCTTGGAGTTGTCCTGCTTTTTATGTCAATAAGCATGCGGAGAAAGAACGAGGGGTTCCTCGTCTTGTCATAAATTATAAACCACTAAACAAAGCTTTAAGATGGATCCGTTATCTGATTCCTAACAAAAAAGACTTACTAAATAGGCTTAATAAAGCCGTTGTTTTTTTCAAAATTTGATATGAAATCTGGATTTTGGCAAATCCAAATCAATGAAAAAGATAGGTACAAAATTGCTTTTACTGTACCATTTGGTCACTTTGAATGGAATGTTATGCCTTTTGGCCTAAAGAATGCTCCTTCTGAATTTCAAAATATTATGAATGACATTTTTAATCCTTAAATATATTTTTTAATTGTTTATATAGATGACGTTCTCATTCATTCCCAATGTATAGATCAACACTGGAAACATCTGAATACTTTCCTTTTTGTCATTAAACATAATGGCTTAGCTGTTTCTGCCAAAAAAATCTATCTCTTCCAAACCAAAATTAGATTTCTTGGTCACAACATTGAAAAAGGATCAATTATTCCATTGATAGAGTATTGAATTTGCTTTTAAATTTCCTGATGAAATTAAGGAGAAAACTCAATTGTAGAGATTTTTTTATATTGCTGACTTTTACCAAGACATGTACAAGGATACATAAATTTTATATCAACGTTTACAAAAAAAATCCTCAACCTTGTTCTAATGATCACACTCGAGTTGTCCGCCGGATTAAGCTTAAAGCTAAATCCTTACCCTATTTGCGTCTTCCTTTACCTGAAGCATATAAAATTGTTGAACCCAATGCTTCTGATTTTGGTTACGGTGGCATCCTAAAACAAAGAATAGAAAATAAAGAACAATTAGCTTGTTTCACTTTTAGTGTTTGGAATACTACACAAAAAATTATTTCACTATCAAGAAAGAAATTCTTTCAATAGTCAATTGCATCCTCAAATTTGGAGGAGATCTTTTAAACTAAGAGTTCTTATTACTATAGATTGTAAAGTTGCTAAAGATGTTCTTGAAAAGGATGTTAAAAATATTGCTTCAAAACAAATTTTGCTCAATGGTAAGCTTTACTTTCTTCTTTTGATTTTCAAATCGAATTTATCAAAGGAGAAAATAATTCTCTTCCTGTTCCTATTCTTCGGTTGTTCCTGAGTTTCTTTTATTTCCATTTTTCACCCCAACAAATTTCTTTTATATTTTCTTCTTCATCAATCTTATCCCCACTATATTTTATGGTTTATGATACTTAGTCAGCTTGAACTTAAGAGATGGCACCTTCGGCTAACTTCTGCCAGATGTCTGCCACCTTTTGCAAACTTTCAAAAATTACACTTTGACCCTTAAGTTTTCAAAATTGCATTTTGACCCTTCTAGTTTAGAAAAATTACACTTCCACCCCAAAGCCACACTAACCCCTCATTTCACTTCCTAACACCTAATTATCAGTAAAATGATGCTACTTAATAAAATAACCCCCATTAATTAATCAAACTCGCTGTTAGATTAATTTCTGTTATATTCGGGGTATCACACCCTCCCACCCCCTAAATAAATTTCGTCCTCAAAATAAGGACAAACCTCATTCAGCAAATAAATGTAGATAACTCTACCGCATCAGTGCTTTGGGTTCCCAGGTGGCCTTCTCTAGCGTGTGATTTCTCCAGATGACTTTAACCACCAGTATTACTTTGGAACGTAATACCTGCTCTTTTCTATCGACCACTTCCACTGGTACCTCTTGATATGACAGATTGTCCCGAATCTCCACTGGCTCCAGCTAGATCACATGTGCTGGATCAGGAACATACTTCTTGAGCATTGAAAGATGGAACACGTTGTGCAGTTGGTTCAACTCTGGTGGTAGCTTGAGCTTGTACGCCAGCCACTGTCTCAATTCTCGCCAAAATCTTAAATGGTCCGATGTATCTCGGACTCAACTTCCCCTGCTTCCCAAATTGCGTAATGCCTTTCCACGGTGATGCCTTCAAAAACACTAAGTCCCCTACTTCAAATTTGAGCACTCTATGCCTTTTATCCGCATAGCTTTTCTGCGGATCCTTTGCAGTACAAATCCTTTCTCGAATTACCTTCACATTATCTTTCATTTCTTTGCACAGTTCTGTGCGGGACAATCTTCTTTCTCCCACCACATGGCAACAAGTAGGCGTGCAGCATCTTCAGCTATACAGCCCTTCATAGGGAGAAATTTCAATACTTTCTTGACAACTATTGTTATACAAGAATTCAATCAGAGATAACTTTTCATCCCAAGCTCCACTAAAGTTAATAATGCAGTGCGTTCGGATTAGCCATCTGTCTGAGGATGAAAGGCAGTACTTATGGTCAACTTTGTTCCCATCTCTTCTTGGAAACTCTTCCAAGAATACGGCTAACTACCTCCTTGATGTAGATTCGAGCTAGCCTTTCCATAGAATATGCTTCGCGGATAGGAATAAACCGAGCTGACTTGGTCAACCTATCCACTACAATCCAGATAGACATATTGTTACCGGTTGTTCATGGTACCCCGACATAAAATCCATCGTAAAAGTGTTCCCACTTCCATTTAGGTATAGGGAGTGGTTACAATGACCCGACAATCTTTTTATAATCTACTTTCACCTGTTGACAGGTCAAACACCGGGACACAAACCCTGATATTTATCTTTTCCACCCAGCCCACAAAAAATTTTGTCGTAGGTTCCGATACATCTTTGTTTCTCTCAGATGGATCGATAATTTAAAGTGATGTGTGTCTGTCACAATCTCGTGTGGTCTCTACTGGGTCCTTTGTATTTATTTTGCTGATCTAGCTTCGTTGTTATGTATTAACTTTTCTTTTGTGGCCAGTGTGGCATGTTTCTGCCTAGCATAGGTTTCTGTTCGCTCTTGCTTATCAAGACTCGCGTTTCATTGTTGTTTTCCTGGGGTATGCCCCTTGTAAATGTTGTACTTTTGTTTCATTGGTTGATATATATTTTTATTTACTGAAAAAAAAAGTGGCACATATACCCAGCCCCCATACTTGTTAACACCCTCCTTATCACAATTGAATTTCTCTTTCTTGTTTCTTTTAAAACCTTGCAGATTTTTGGTCGTCTTTCATCTAGGCCTTGAGCTTCCCAAATCCGATCGTAAAGTGTCGATCTAACCTCTACCTGAAACATGTTACCATCTCCTTCTCCCCGAACTCGAATTTCAATCTTAAGTTTGTCCAAATCTTCAATGATAGCCTTTTGTGTGGTAATCATCATAGTTAGGTTTCCTATTCGCTTCCTGCTTAGCGCGTTTGCCACCACTTTAGCTTTTCCGGGTGATACTTAATAGTGAAATCATAATCCTTAAGGAGTTCTAGCCTCTCATATTCAATTCCTTCTGGGTAAAGATATACTTCAAACTCTTATGATATATTATACCTCACATGTAACCATGTACAAATAATGTCGCCATATTTTCCGAGCAAACACTAATGCTGCCAGCTCCAGATCATGTGTCGGGTAATTCTTCTCATGGTTTCTCAACTGTCTGGAGGTATACGCAATTACTTGGCCATGTTGCATAAGTACACAACCTAACCCCTCCCGAGATGCATCACAATAAATGACGAATCCTTCCAATCCTGATGGTAATGCCAGAACAGGCGTTGTAACCAACCTTCTTTTAGTTTCTGGAAACTATTTTTACACTTCTCCGTCCAGGTAAACTTCACGTTCTTTTTAGTCAGATTCGTCAATGGGGATGCAATGCTTAAGAAATCCTTAATAAATCTCCAGCAGTATTTCGCTAAGCCTAGGAAACTCTGACTTTCAAACAGTAAAGTCGGACATTCCCAACTCAACACCGTCTCCACCTTTCCCGGGTCTACAAGTATGCCCTCACTGGACACTATATGTCCTAAAAACTATACCTTCTCCAGCCAGAACTCACACCTTTTGAATTTGGCGTACAACTTATGTTCTCAGAGAATCTACAATATTTCCCTCAAGTGATGGGCATGCTCTTCCTTACTTTTGAAATAGACCAAAATACCGTCAATGAACACGATGACGCAACAGTCTAAGTATCTCCATAACATACTATTCCTCAGGTCCATAAATGCCGCAGGGGCATTAGTCAGTCCAAATGGCATTACCAGAAACTCATAATGTCCATGTCTGGTTCTGAAAGCAGTTTTTGCTACATCATCTTTCTTTATTTTCAACTGATGTTACCCCGACCTAAGATCAATTTTTGAGAAATACTTTGCATCCTTTAATTGATCAAAAAGTCATCTATGCGAGGTAAATTTTATTTATTCCTAACGGCTACCTTATTTGACTCGCAATAGTCAATATAAAGCCTCATCGTTCCATCTTTCTTCCTTACAAACAACACCAGGGCTCCCCAAGGAGACAAACTGTGATGAATGAAACCCAAGTTTAATAACTCCTCCAATTATGTGTTTAAATCTACCATTTCTGATGGCGCCAATCTATAAGGGGCTCTTGATATAGGACCGGTTCCAGGAACCATATTGATACTAAACTCAATCTCTCGGTCCAATGGTAACCCTGGAAGGTCCGCTGGAAAAACATCTGAAAATTCACTTACTGTTGGAATCTAGTCCAATTGCGGTTCACCGACACGGGTATCATACACTTGTGCTAGATAACCCTGACATCCCTTTCGGATACAACGACGTGCTTCTATTGTCGACATTAAATAAGGAGGTCGAACTGCCCGATCTCCCTGTATAACCACTTTAGATTTCCCTAGATTGCTAATCATATCCTCTTACGCCGGCAATCCACATTAGTGCCATATGCCACTAACCAGTCCATCCTAAGTTTGACATCAAAGTCTCCCAACTCGAATGGTATAAAGTCAGTATATAATATCTGACCAGTGACTTGTATTAGCCACTACCTATATATCTTAGTGGCATAAAAGGGCATGTCCACTAGGTATGTTAACCATTATCACCTTATTCAACAATTGTCTGGGTACAGTCAACTTATTGCTATTAACCTGAAGGAGGCATTAAAATCAGAGGACGTGGTGACAGGTACATTCCCTGTATGCTTGCATCAAGCTATAATATTATTTGATTCGGGTGCTACACACTCCTTTGTTTCTTTAGCAAATGCTAAAGAAACAAAGGAGTGTGTAGCACCCCAATCAAATAATATTATAGCTTGATGCAAGCATACAGGGAATGTACCTGTCACCACGTCCTCTGATTTTAATGCCTCCTTCAGGTTAATAGCATTGGCTCAGCCCATTGTTTGAGGCCTTCCTTCCCAAGACATCATCTTCTGCTGCAGGCACTCCTTCGCATTATGGCCCGATTGCTGGCACTGGAAGCAAACCTTCTGATTTAACTTGTAGTCATTCGCCCTATGGCCTTGCTGACCATACTTGAAACACGCTCCCATTGCCTTAATACAATTTGTACCTTCGTGCTTCAGTCCACACCATTTACATTCCTTGTTCACTGTTTGACTCGAACCTTGCCCGAACATCCCTTCCTCCACCCTCCTTTTGAATTTATTCTCGCTATCCCTTGGCTGTTATTGGTTTTACTTCTCTTTCTCCATTGCTTTTTTCTTTCCTCCCAAGCTTCTTTATTTTTTGCTTCTATCAGCAGAGTTTTCTCCACGACCTCGGTAAAAATATTTAACTAAGAACTCTTGAAATCCTTTTTGAGGGTTGACCCTTCCTCAAACCTTCTAACTTTTTGATCTTCCGTAGTCACCTGGTGTGTGGCAAAATGTGCTAATTCATCAAATTCCTGTATATACTCCTCCACCGTCTTATCTTTCAGATTCATATTCAGATTCAGGAAATCTGTCTATAATTTATTCAAAAAGCCATCCTTACAAAAATTTTCACCATAAAGCTCAACATTAGCATAGCGAAAGTTTAAACAAAACATCTATGTCCCCAAAATATGGATGTCACCGTCTTACTTTTCCTTTCACAGTTCAGGTCACTTTTTCCTTCCCTTTCCTTGACTTCTCTCCTACCATGCCCTGACTACCTGAAACATCATAGGCTGGGAATGAGCGCAAATCACCCAGGAAAGATAATACGAGGAGTAACGCGTACAATGAAGTGACAATCTTGGGAGAAATAATTATCAACCCCAACGATATCAAGAATCCAGAGTTCAATGGATAACACAACATCAATTTTACGAACAAGCAACATATATTTTTCTTAAACCAGACTGAGCAGCTTTATTAAGGCCCAACAGAACAACATTATCACCACATTTTGTGAACTCGACTGACTGAACTGACTGATTGACTTACTATGACATGAACATTAAATCTGAACTGCCAAATTAAACATCAATAGAATACAAGCCATTAAATCCGCTAACATCAGAAAAAAAAAAAATTAAATGCAATGTAGATGCCGACTCGACTTGTCACACCCCGAAATGGGCCTGACCGACTAAGCACATCATTAGTGAGTCAACCTCAAAAGTAAGCAGCACATTACTATTATTCTTCAAACATATGCGCAAGCGATAAATCCAAATGTCTCGCTCAAGTATACTTCTTATTCTGTAGTATTTCATACTTAAACAACATAACCAAATACCTTTCTCTATACAACTTAAACCAATCAAATACGCTTCATATCCAATTTATTAGAAGTGCCACTAATATCCAATCTATTGCTCCACCAACAAGAAGCTATCAACTGCCCCCACCAAAAGGTGTGGACAGGAAAAAGAGTGAGTTTCACCAACTCAGCAGGATGTCTATACATCTATTCACACAAAGCATACAATCACGTCATCAGCAAGTGCAGGTAATAAGTGCATAGTACATGCCATATTATATCACAACACAATAAGATCACGTGATTAACTTATCTACTTCTATAGCATATCCTGGACATATCACGAGTAAACATGTTAAACATTAATCTAATGATCAACCATTCATTATCAATTGTCCCACACCAGCTGAGCATGGATGTTTGATCTAAGCAACCAACGTCATAATCATAATCATGTACTGTGTAGAGTCGTAAGTTTAACATGCACTTATGCGTGGCATATGATCATATGGTGAGCGAGACAAAGCATATCCTAAATCATAATATCGATGTGGGATATACTAGGCATAGCCATCATTTCCCCAACAATCAATAACCACGTATCACATACTCGCTCACCTACCATCCTTCCCCCTGTGAGGTGTTAGACCAATCATTTAAAGATTAAGACGATCAAACCCAGCTCGTAACTGATTAAAGCCTAAACGTCACAAAGACACCAACATAAACCCCAAAGGGGTGTCAGTACACATCTCATATAATGTATACCCCTGGGAGGTCGACTTGTTGAGTAAACTCAACAAATATCCCGTTATCATATAACCCAATTTACCGGCCTTCATCTCTCAACGCTACTTCCGCGCACTCACTCACACAAATTCGTATGCATGCATAATCATCTATCAAATCAGACAAACCTAAGTAATCATATTTTGAGACAAAACATATTTAACATGTACAAACCGTTTATAGATAGCACGTGATCCAATTAAACTCATATTATCCAAATATGCAAATACGCATAAGAGGTACACTGAACATATATTAAATGCATTCAAATCCTATAAGCACCCATCTAACTAGCAACAAAACAATTAACATGTGGATCATAATTATACAATTAAATCTATAAAATCAATTAAGCAAGTAGCAACCAAACATATAATCACAATTTACACGTTAAACATATTTGATTAAACTTCAAATGAAATAGGTCGTGTCAATAATTACTCAAGGCATATAATTAAATATGATATACATAACTGTCATTAATCACGCTAAGCATAAAATAGTGCATATAAGCCATGTAGATAAGCATATAACTTATCACCAACCAGTTACGTATGAATTATCTTATTAAATAAATACTCTCAACTCATAATTAAGCATGACATACCTAATTGTCCATTAATCATGCTTAGCATAAATATTACATATAATTCATGTAAATAATCATATAACTAATTACCAAGTAATTAAATACAAATATCACATAATTCATATATAATAAATAATACTACATAAATAGATATTAACATCAAGTAATATAACAAATATAAATATGTGTACAATCAAATGGAGGTATAGATCTCCTACCTGAAGACGTCAATCCACCCAATCTGAATAATAAATATGCATTTGAGAGCAAGTAGCGACAATTCTCGGAATAACTTCATTTTCATTTTATTATGCTACAAATTCAAAATAAAGTATAAAGATAATGCCAATAATTTATTGAAATACTAAAAGACTAGATTACTATAACTGATTAAACTAGAAATTAGAGATAACAAATAAAAAGACAATTAATTGATAGAGAATTATACCTTCCTAATTAAATGAGAGATAACATATTTGTACAAAGAGGAAGAGAGGAAATCCATGTGTGTATACTTTCTATTTAGAAGAAATAAAACTAGAAAGAAGCTGCAACAAGGGTTTTCTAGAAAAGGAAATATAGAGGGGGGAGAGAGAGAGAGAGAGAGAGAGAGAGAGAGGGAGGGAGGGAGAGAGAGAGCCAAAGTGAAATTAGGAGAGGGAGAGGAACTTCCATAAATGGAAGGTTTAGAGAAGAAAGAGGGATAAGTAAAATAATCTGATAGAGAAGAGAAGGAATATTCGTAGAAGTGGAAAGAGAAGAGGATAAGAATTTCCTTCTATGTAACACACTCACACTGAGGAAAATAATTTCAATGGTTTAAATTTAATCTAGCGAAGATGAACGGCTTAGATTAATAGGACAAAATGATGCAACCACACAGGATTACAAACATGGGACAAGAGTTGGAGTGTTGCCACGTGGCGCGCGTGGAGGCTTCATCTGATATCCGATTGAGCCGATTCAAATTGCGTTGGACTCGTCTTGTCAAGCTCTTTAATTTAACTATACTCAAGAAAATATTTATGAAATTCAATAATTTACCATTTTGCCATTGGTTAACGGTTAATACATCTTTAAGCATACTTAATCGCAAAAATTATGAAAATCGTTTTATTTTATTTTGACAACGGATGTAATACAAATATAATATTTCATTCAAATTTAAATGTGTTTACAGTTAATAGAATAATTATAAGCTAATTATGATTGAGGTCTCACACGACTGACTCGACCTGCGCACCCAACAACCTTTTTGCTGGTGGTTAAAGAGACATCATACACAAGAAGGGAACTCACATAGAGTGTTCATCCCTGAACCACACTATTGCCAAAACACAACTCACAACAACTGGACGGACTAAGGGAACTGGGTTCACCTTATGTCCTCCGTCAATCAACTACTCAACAAGACATTCCGGTTATGAACGCGACCGGGCTTTAACATGATAATTTGAACTCACACAAACAATATGCACAGAGTGGACTAGAGAACAAGAAAGTCGCAAACCTCAACAATATTTCAAACTAAGAGAGACATCGTCTCAACAACCGCTGACATCTCATATCCACAACAGAACATTCACCATACCACACACTATCAACATTAGGTGTAACGACCCGGTCCACGGCCCCACCACAGGGCATTTCTTCCCTCAAAAGGGCTAGCCAAGTAGGTACTTGTGAGTTCCTTGGCAAGGTCATATAAGGGTCATTTCATACTATTCCACATTCGATGTGGGATATTACAATCTCCCCTCCTTATACCTTAGCGTCCTCGCTGAGGCTCAATTACACATAGCCCAAAATCTTCCTCTCTAGCCAATGTGGGATATACCGGACTCACCCTTCGTTGCGCCAACCATCCTCTTGATGTGAGATATACCCGGGCTTGCCTTCGCTTCCCCAACCATCGGTAACCCGACTGGATAGCCCAGCCCAAGTTTTTGAGAGTTGGCTCTGATACCATCTACAACGACCCGGTCCATGGCCCCACCGCAGGGCATTGCCTCCCTCAAAAGGGCTAGCCAAGTAGGTACTTATGAGTTCCTTGACAAGGTCTTATAAGGGTCATCTAATACTATTCCACATCCGATGTGGGATATTACAATCTCCCCTCCTTATACCTTAGCGTCTGCCCTAAGGCTCGATCACACATAGCCCAGAATCTTTATCTCTAGCCAATGTGGATATACCAGGCTCACCCTTCATTTCCCCAACCATCCTCTTGATGTGGGATATACCCGAGCTTGCCTTCGTTTCCCCAACCATCGGTAACCCGATTGGATATCCCAGCTCGAGCTTTTGAGAGTCGGTTTTGATACCATCTGTAATGACCCGGTCCACGGCCCCACCACAGGGCATTGCCTCCCTCAAAAGGGCTAGCCAAGTAGGTACTTATGAGTTCCTTCACAAGGTCTTATAAGGGTCATCTCATACTATTCCATATCCGATATGGGATATTACAATCTCCCTTCCTTATACCAGTGGCTAGCCAAGTAGGTACTTATGAGTTCCTTGGCAAGGTCTTATAAGGGTCATTTTATACTATTCCACATCCGATGTGGGATATTACAATCTTCCCTCCTTATACCTTAGCGTCCTCGCTAAGGCTCACTCACACATAGCCCAAAATCTTCCTCTCTAGCCAATGTGGGATATACCGAATTCACCCTTCGTTCCCCAACCATCCTCTTGATTTGGGATATACCCAGGCTTGCCTTCGTTTTCCCAACCATCGGTAACCCGACTGGATAGCCCAGCCTAAGTTTTCGAGAGTCGGCTTTGATACCATCTATAACGACCCGGTCCACGGCCCCACCACAGGGCATTGCCTCCCTCAAAAGGGCTAGCCAAGTAGGTACTTATGAGTTCCTTGACAAGGTCTTATAAGGGTCATCTCATATTATTCCACATCCAATGTGGATATTACAATCTTCCCTCCTTATACCTTAGCGTCTTCGCTAAGGCTCGATCACACATAGCCCAGAATCTTCATCTCTAGCCAATGTGGACATACCAGGCTCACCCTTTGTTTCCCTAACCATCCTCTTGATGTGGGATATACCCGAGCTTGCCTTTGTTTCCCCAACCATCGGTAACCTGATTGGATAGCCCAGCTCAAGCTTTCGAGAGTCGGTCCTGATACCATCTGTAACGACCCGGTCCACGGCCCCACCACAGGGCATTGCCTTGCTCAAAAGGGCTAGCCAAGTAGGTACTTATGAGTTCCTTGACAAGGTCTTATAAGGGTCATCTCATACTATTCTACATCCGATGTGGGATATTACAATCTCCCCTCCTTATACCAGGGGCTAACCAAGTAGGTACTTATGAGTTCCTTGGCAAGGTCTTATAAGGGTCATTTCATACTATTCCACATCCGATGTGGGATATTACAATCTCCCCTCCTTATACCTTAGCGTCCTCGCTGAGGCTCAATCACACATAGCCCAAAATCTTCCTCTCTAGCCAATGTGGGATATACTGGACTCACCCTTCGTTGCCCCAACCATCCTCTTGATGTGGGATATACCCAGGCTTGCCTTCATTTTCCCAACCCGACTGGATAGCCCAGCCTGAGTTTTTGAGAGTCAGCTTTGATACCATCTGTAATGACCCGGTCCATGGCCCCACCACAGGGCATTGCCTCCCTCAAAAGGGCTAGCCAAGTAGGTACTTATGAGTTCCTTGACAAGGTCTTATAAGGGTCATCTAATACTATTCCACATCCGATGTGGGATATTACAATCTCCCCTCCTTATACCTTAGCGTCTGCCCTAAGGCTCGATCACACATAGCCTAGAATCTTTATCTCTAGCCAATGTGGATATACCAGGCTCACCCTTCGTTTCCCTAACCATCCTCTTGATGTGGGATATACTCGAGCTTGCCTTCGTTTCCCCAACCATCGGCAACCTGATTGGATATCCCAACTCGAGCTTTCGAGAGTCGGTTCTGATACCATCTGTAACGACTTGGTCTATGGCCCCACCACAGGGCATTGCCTCCCTCAAAAGGGCTAGTTAAGTAGGTACTTATGAGTTCATAGGTAGGGTCTTATAAGGCCAATCACAAACTCTCCCACAACCGATGTGGGATATTACAATTTCCCCTCCTTATTCCTTACCGTCTTCACGAAGGCTCGATCACACGTAGCCCAGAATCTTCATATCTAGCCAATGTGGATATACCAGGCTCACCCTTCGTTTCCCCAACCATCCTCTTGATGTGGGATATACTCGAGCTTGCCTTTGTTTCCCCAACCTTCGGCAACCCGATTGGATATCCCAGCTCGAGCTTTCGAGAGTCGGCTCTTGTCACGACCCGAACCCACGGGCAGGCCCGCGAGCTAGGCACGTGACCGGCCGCAGACCCAATGGACTCCAACCGAGGGCTCTGCCAGGCCTTACACGCTTAAAACCAACATGTGCTGCAGCGGAAATTAAAACTTCTCCAAAACATTAATTACACTATCATATTTTAATTTGAATACATCACTTATACTAAAACTTCTCATAACTCTGATTGTCCACAACTAAAGCTAAACAGAAAATCTAATATTTAGCGACTCATTTCATGCAGTCTCCGAAGCTCCGCACCAAATTTTCTCCTCCTATGCTCCTCACCATCACCTTACTTTCAACCTGAAATGATAAGTAAGGGATGAGCTTCCACGTGCTCAGTAAGTAACCAATGATCCAACTAGCTGGACCATAGCATGTTAGAAAATAACTCATTTATATTATAGCATCATTAAGATATCTAAAAATCATAGATTTGATAATCATCAGGTAAAACAAAATAGAGTACATTAAACCAAAAACTGAAGCATAAAATCATTAACACAAAACTCATGACAACCAGTTCGATTTCAACATTAGCTCAAACGATATGCTGCGGTCAGCGTACAGGCCCCACTGACTAGGGCCCGAAATCCCTCCTCCATCCGGGATAAAATTATGTGGACGCATGGGCGAACCACGAGCAACAGTACTGTGCATCAACGTACAAGCCCCGTTGACCAGGGCCCGAAATCCAACTTTCCCCCGTGGATATAGGGCACAGCAATCGAGTAAACCAAAAACCCCCTTTGGGTTCATCGTGAACAAAATCACTTATCAATTGATTCTCAACCATCCTCACATCCTTTCAATAACCTTCAACATGTTCAATATTCACAATAACGTCAATACAATACATTTCAAATCCGAGTTCCATTTCAGTTTCTAGGCAAAACATCATTTACATGCTTGTCCGATTTTTCTTTGACGAGAATAAAACACTAAAACCTTTTTTTTGTAATTTAAGCCAGAGCAGTTAAACGTACTTAAAACGACCAATGCTGAAAAACACTACATTTTTTTAACAGTAGATAAACATATACGTTGTCTATAAAAACACTAATTGAATCAAAGGGTCACTTACTTGACGCTACGCAAATCCCACATCAAAGTCTCTGGAGCGACAACCTCGCTGCTACATCTTGCTAAAAGGACGGTTAGGGCCATTCTTTTTTTATTTCCATGTTCCCAGCTTTACTATGACATGAAGACATCATTGATGATTCCTATTGGTTATTTCCTCAAACAACTCCGATGCCGCATCTGACCGCCCGCTACACAACCCTTCCAAAATCGTGCCCAGTTCACCATGCCATTCACGGCATTTCATCACCGCTGTCGAGCCTCTCTCAACTAACTTGATGTCACTAACCCATCGAGTATGCCCTATTGCTACAATATACACAACCGCACTCCTCATGCAATAGTGTCCAACATGCACCCCTGTTACACCTTATCGTTCACAACCACGCCTACACAACCATGCCCTACAAACACCCCCTGTTACACACTATTGCCCAGCATCAACCACGCAGCATGCACCTTGTATGCACAATAGACACAGCACCGTCATTAAACCACAACCGGAACCAAACCAATATCGCCTACACTACCAAACCCTGTTTCATAGTCAGTATCATCAAACCCAATATACCGGCTGCTAGATCCCATAACCAACCAACCAACCACTACATGTGCCATCTTTATACAACCCACAACTAGTCCACCACCATCATCACTACAATTCTACACCCAAAATCAACTCCACGCTGCACTCCACATTATGCACACAAACATATTGTACCCTGTTAGACACACTATGTATGCACACATTGTACACAGTTCACATTCATGCACATACAAACATGTATACACACTCACACTACACATACCCATCCAACTCGCACCATCATGAACACACGGTATCCCCATACACATCCCCTTACACACCATCGTCCAACAACAACCACCCCTGGATACTTGCCCAAACTCAGACATTGTACACCCACCGCACTATACGAACCCGTCTACCCACAAACACTCAACACATGCAGAACCTGTATATGCAGACATACACAACCGCACTCTTCACCAAATATAGACCCACCGTTGCACACACAAACCCACCTAATTTATTTTATTTCATCCACCGCCAACACTCTGGCTAAATCACCACCACTGCTCAGTCACCAAAATCAGCACAACTCTCAAACACAGGTATTGGACACCCACCGTTGCACATATATAACCCGACTACAATCAATGCAATCACCGCCGTTAGGCCACCACTGCCCACCAAACCAAAATCACAACATCACCAAACCCTGGTTCACAAACAATTCCACAAAACCAATTTTTTTTTTCTTTCTTTTGCCATGGTCATAGATCCCAGTAGCGACGACAATCGGCATGGTTCCGGCGACATGGAAACTGTCCAGATCTGTGGCGGCGCCAGAGTTCATTGCAGGTGATGGGCTACCGTGATATGGGAAAAAGCATTGGCTGGCGATTTGGGCTGCTGGCGACAGCAATCACATAACAGCTTGTAGTGGTAACGACGCCTTGGCAGCGGTGCGATGGCTGCAGTGCGGTGGTCGCGGAGGCTCGGTGAAGGAAGGCCGGTGGTGAGTCCCGCGGTGGTAGCAGTGACGCGGTGCGTTGGGTACGGCGCGACAGTGACGAAGCCTTACGGAATGGACAGTGGCGGTGCTGTGCCGATCGTATTGGGCAGGTACAGTTCGCGGCATTTGGTGCCGTTGGTGGTGCACGTAGGCATCGGACGGAGTTTCTGGTGAAGGTGACTGCTCGGAGTTGATCTCCGATAATTGGGTGTGGCCGGTGATGGCGATCGCACGGCTGCTTGGCTGCTTGCAGGTGTTGAGCGGTGGCGCTCGGCGTAAGCATGCCAGAATTCATCACCGGTGATGGAGCTGGCAGGCAAAGAGGGATGCCGGAGATGGGAGCGGCGCTCGGTGGATGCGACCGGAGTTGGCCGCCGGTGACAAATCCCATGCGGTAGTGGCAACGGCACAGCGGTTCCGAGGCCTTGCGATGGCGCTCGGTGGAGAACCGCCGCAGTTGCTTGCTGGTGAAGAGCGTGGCCAGCGATGGGGACGCCGTAGATGGGTGCGTCGCTGTGGATTAGGGCCTGCTGCCCCTTCTTCTTCTTCTCTCTCTGTTGTTTCCTTCTCTCTCGTTTGCTTTATCTTTTTTTTTTTACTCTTTCTCTCCCTCCTTCTCTCATTCCTCTTCTTTTCCCCCTTTTTAATTTTTTTTAGGCATAATTTTTTTTTGAATCTCTCGGGTATTTTCCAATTCCTCTCTGCCCCTTTTTAAATAACTCAAAAAGATATAACGTTAATTATATACTAAACCCTAAATTTATTACAACTTCTCAAGTGTCACCGGCCTAGTTTCATTTATTTCTTTCTTGCACCGCTTTTTATCTGTAGCTAGTGGCATTTTCATTTGTCCCTAATAATATTGCTCAAGCTAATCATCCCTAAGGACTCAAAAGAATATCACTCATAGAATTTGTCGCTAAAATAATATTAACCGGCTAACCCTAGGTTCGGGATATTACAATATCTCCCCCTTAAAGAAATTTCGTCCTCGAAATTAGGTGTTCCCTTCATAGCTGATCTTAATCATGTTTGATATCAGATACCCACCGACATAATAATTTAGGTGCTTATACAACTAAATCTATCTAAACGGTTCACAATCAAACTTGGATAGAATTTTAAGCGACTTTATAACTACATGCATTCAAAGACCTTAAAGCACAAAGACGTGTGATATGCATTTAATAAACTTTAACCACTGATAATCCGTACCTTGAAACTTTGTGTTATTAGATTTCTGCACTTAATGGTGTCTGATCTCATCTCCCATCATAACATTTAACTTTAAACTCACTTCAATTCGCCAACCAAAATACGTCTAACATTTATAATCTTAAATTAGAATCTTCGCCGTTGTAAATGCTATCTCTACATTTCTCCATTTATACAATTAAATCATCGTTAAACCTTGAAGTCTCACCAAGTGATCAATTTCTAGAGCATCAATCAAATCAACCATAAGAACAATTTGAGACCAGGATATTACATCTTCTTCCCGTTAAAAGAAATTCGACCTCGAATTTCATTATACTCACAACATCAAACGTCGCAATTCCTATTTAAGTCGTAATGCTAAGCTCTAACTTACCAGGTCATCGCTTACACTTTAACACTTGCAAAACTTCGAGAGTTTCCAAAAGTCCCAAGTTTCTACATTCTGAACCAGCCTTGACAACTAGAAAACATTTCTCTAAACCAATCTAATCTAGCTTCATCCAAATGAAGTAAGTTCTCTTAATGGTATGAAACTTTCGAAATGTAAGTCACCATCATCAGTCATAACCTAAGCAACTTTAAATACTACTCGATGCTATAGAGCTTGAATTATTATTTACACGCTAATGATTCTAGAACCACATGACCCAATGACCTTGATGTTTTATAATTTAGTCCTTATACGAAATACGCATAAATTGAAGACCTATGTTCATAAGATTTTGACTAACAAAAATTCAAAAATTCTTAATCTCAGATAACCAATCCCCAAAAGGAACCCTTGGTAACCTCAAGA
The DNA here is from genome assembly GCA_033070095.1 of Escallonia herrerae. NCBI lineage: Eukaryota > Viridiplantae > Streptophyta > Magnoliopsida > Escalloniales > Escalloniaceae > Escallonia > Escallonia herrerae. Next base: position 40,043 of record JAVXUP010003498.1, on the reverse strand, counting down.
GACAATATCATTTTCAAAAGTCACAAGCCTTTTAACATCAAGAGACAACATTCACAATGGTAGCAGCTTTAATAGCCTCCAAAACACGAGTCGAGAACATCAGTAGTAGCTTCAGTAAGGTCTATCGCAACTTCAAACATTTCATTGTACTATAAGAGTCAGATTATAACCTAAGATTTTATAATCTAACCAACCAAATATTATTACTCAACCTCGAAATAGTTATGGTTCAGCTAATACGAAGCTCACTGACTATACTTACTCCACTCCAACTTAACCAAATATTTAAATTCCTAATCATGATGCTTCTGCTACGCTTTTCAGATAACAAACCACAATATATTCTTTCGCATGGTCTACTTCGTAGTAGCAAGTTTAACTACAACCCTATGGTGCACCAAAGTACAAAGAATTTCTTACATATGACTTTCACTCTAAAGGATCAAATCTTGAGTCCTACCTTCCACTTTCGTCAGCCTAATTACAAGTCCGCAAAATCATGTAACCTAACCAGCGGGATCATTACTTAAGCTCTAATATCCCAAAACCGTAATGCTCTGATACCATTTCTGTCACGACCCGAACCCACGGGCAGGCCCGCGAGCTAGGCACGTGACCGGCCGCAGACCCAATGGACTCCAACCGAGGGCTCTGCCAGGCCTTACACGCTTAAAACCAACATGTGCTGCAGCGGAAATTAAAACTTCTCCAAAACATTAATTACACTATCATATTTTAATTTGAATACATCACTTATACTAAAACTTCTCATAACTCTGATTGTCCACAACTAAAGCTAAACAGAAAATCTAATATTTAGCGACTCATTTCATGCAGTCTCCGAAGCTCCGCACCAAATTTTCTCCTCCTATGCTCCTCACCATCACCTTACTTTCAACCTGAAATGATAAGTAAGGGATGAGCTTCCACGTGCTCAGTAAGTAACCAATGATCCAACTAGCTGGACCATAGCATGTTAGAAAATAACTCATTTATATTATAGCATCATTAAGATATCTAAAAATCATAGATTTGATAATCATCAGGTAAAACAAAATAGAGTACATTAAACCAAAAACTGAAGCATAAAATCATTAACACAAAACTCATGACAACCAGTTCGATTTCAACATTAGCTCAAACGATATGCTGCGGTCAGCGTACAGGCCCCACTGACTAGGGCCCGAAATCCCTCCTCCATCCGGGATAAAATTATGTGGACGCATGGGCGAACAACGAGCAACAGTACTGTGCATCAACGTACAAGCCCTGTTGACCAGGGCCCGAAATCCAACTTTCCCCCGTGGATATAGGGCACAGCAATCGAGTAAACCAAAAACCCCCTTTGGGTTCATCGTGAACAAAATCACTTATCAATTGATTCTCAACCATCCTCACATCCTTTCAATAACCCTCAACATGTTCAATATTCACAATAACGTCAATACAATACATTTCAAATCCGAGTTCCATTTCAGTTTCTAGGCAAAACATCATTTACATGCTTGTCCGATTTTTCTTTGACGAGAATAAAACACTAAAACCTTTTTTTTGTAATTTAAGCCAGAGCAGTTAAACGTACTTAAAACGACCAATGCTGAAAAACACTACATTTTTTTAACAGTAGATAAACATATACGTTGTCTATAAAAACACTAATTGAATCAAAGGGTCACTTACTTGACGCTACGCAAATCCCACATCAAAGTCTCTGGAGCGACAACCTCGCTGCTACATCTTGCTAAAAGGACGGTTAGGGCCATTCTTTTTTTATTTCCATGTTCCCAGCTTTACTATGACATGAAGACATCATTGATGATTCCTGTTGGTTATTTCCTCAAACAACTCCGATGCCGCATCTGACCGCCCGCTACACAACCCTTCCAAAATCGTGCCCAGTTCACCATGCCATTCACGGCATTTCATCACCGCTGTCGAGCCTCTCTCAACTAACTTGATGTCACTAACCCATCGAGTATGCCCTATTGCTACAATATACACAACCGCACTCCTCATGCAATAGTGTCCAACATGCACCCCTGTTACACCTTATCGTTCACAACCACGCCTACACAACCATGCCCTACAAACACCCCCTGTTACACACTATTGCCCAGCATCAACCACGCAGCATGCACCTTGTATGCACAATAGACACAGCACCGTCATTAAACCACAACCGGAACCAAACCAATATCGCCTACACTACCAAACCCTGTTTCATAGTCAGTATCATCAAACCCAATATACCGGCTGCTAGATCCCATAACCAACCAACCAACCACTACATGTGCCATCTTTATACAACCCACAACTAGTCCACCACCATCATCACTACAATTCTACACCCAAAATCAACTCCACGCTGCACTCCACATTATGCACACAAACATATTGTACCCTGTTAGACACACTATGTATGCACACATTGTACACAGTTCACATTCATGCACATACAAACATGTATACACACTCACACTACACATACCCATCCAACTCGCACCATCATGAACACACGGTATCCCCATACACATCCCCTTACACACCATCGTCCAACAACAACCACCCCTGGATACTTGCCCAAACTCAGACATTGTACACCCACCGCACTATACGAACCCGTCTACCCACAAACACTCAACACATGCAAAACCTGTATATGCAGACATACACAACCGCACTCTTCACCAAATATAGACCCACCGTTGCACACACAAACCCACCTAATTTATTTTATTTCATCCACCGCCAACACTCTGGCTAAATCACCACCACTGCTCAGTCACCAAAATCAGCACAACTCTCAAACACAGGTATTGGACACCCACCGTTGCACATATATAACCCGACTACAATCAATGCAATCATCGCCGTTAGGCCACCACTGCCCACCAAACCAAAATCACAACATCACCAAACCCTGGTTCACAAACAATTCCACAAAACCAATTTTTTTTTTCTTTCTTTTGCCATGGTCATAGATCCCAGTAGCGACGACAATCGGCATGGTTCCGGCGACATGGAAACTGTCCAGATCTGTGGCGGCGCCAGAGTTCATTGCAGGTGATGGGCTACCGTGATATGGGAAAAAGCATTGGCTGGCGATTTGTGCTGCTGGCGACAGCAATCACATAACAGCTTGTAGTGGTAACGACGCCTTGGCAGCGGTGCGATGGCTGCAGTGCGGTGGTCGCGGAGGCTCGGTGAAGGAAGGCCGGTGGTGAGTCCCGCGGTGGTAGCAGTGACGCGGTGCGTTGGGTACGGCGCGACAGTGACGAAGCCTTACGGAATGGACGGTGGCGGTGCTGTGCCGATCGTATTGGGCAGGTACAGTTCGCGGCATTTGGTGCCGTTGGTGGTGCACGTAGGCATCGGACGGAGTTTCTGGTGAAGGTGACTGCTCGGAGTTGATCTCCGATAATTGGGTGTGGCCGGTGATGGCGATCGCACGGCTGCTTGGCTGCTTGCAGGTGTTGAGCAGCGGCGCTCGGCGTAGGCATGCCAGAATTCATCACCGGTGATGGAGCTGGCAGGCAAAGAGGGATGCCGGAGATGGGAGCGGCGCTCGGTGGATGCGACCGGAGTTGGCCGCCGGTGACAAATCCCATGCGGTAGTGGCAACGGCACAGCGGTTCCGAGGCCTTGCGATGGCGCTCGGTGGAGAACCGCCGCAGTTGCTTGCTGGTGAAGAGCGTGGCCAGCGATGGGGACGCCGTAGATGGGTGCGTCGCTGTGGATTAGGGCCTGCTGCCCCTTCTTCTTCTCTCTCTGTTGTTTCCTTCTCTCTCGTTTGCTTTATCTTTTTTTTTTACTCTTTCTCTCCCTCCTTCTCTCATTCCTCTTCTTTTCCCCCTTTTTAATTTTTTTTAGGCATAATTTTTTTTTGAATCTCTCGGGTATTTTCCAATTCCTCTCTGCCCCTTTTTAAATAACTCAAAAAGATATAACGTTAATTATATACTAAACCCTAAATTTATTACAACTTCTCAAGCGTCACCGGCCTAGTTTCATTTATTTCTTTCTTGCACCGCTTTTTATCTGTAGCTAGTGGCATTTTCATTTGTCCCTAATAATATTGCTCAAGCTAATCATCCCTAAGGACTCAAAAGAATATCACTCATAGAATTTGTCGCTAAAATAATATTAACCGGCTAACCCTAGGTTCGGGATATTACAGCTCTGATACCATCAGTAATGACCGGGTCCACGGCCCCACCACAGGGCATTGCCTCGCTCAAAAGGGCTAGCCAAGTAGGTACTTATGAGTTCCTTGGCAAGGTCTTATAAGGGTCATTTCATACTATTCCACATCCGATGTGGGATATTACATTAGGTATGCCACGAGGAGCAATTCGTAGGATACAGAGAGTCGTACTATCCTTAACTGATTGGCTTTTAGTCGACGAACCCAGCAGCTTCAAACCACCACGAGCCGGGTCACCTAATCAAATAAGACCTTGCCTTTTAGCCACTAACCATCATAAATACACAATTATTCTACTCCCATTTTATCAATTATTTATAATATTTTACAGCGGTCAGTTATTTTGACTAGCAGCCGAGTCTTTAACCCAGCCTAATACTGCACTAGTGCTGATACCTCTCGTTTAGGGGTATTAACCCCATTCTCCGCTTCTCGTTACTCAAAACGCTTAATTAAATGCGTTCCCCGAAGTTTAGAGTCAACATGGTAAAATTAACAAAACATCCCTGATGGTCACTACCGCTACCCGAATATGCTTCAAAACAACCCTTTGGAAGTTTTACACCCCCTCCTAGACAAAAAATTCCTTTGAATTTTTTTTAGGAAATTACCAAAATACCACCTTCAGGTGGCAAATTACCAAAATACCCTCCTAGGGGTTTCTGGCACTAGAAAAATCTCAAAAACATCGTAAAACGTTATTTTAAGCATCCATGAAATTATTTTTGAGTTAAAAAGTATTTTAAAAAATTTTTGCCTGAAAATTATGAATCGGTGTTCGGACCGAGCGTTAAAATGCCTGTTCAAAAAAATATAGCTAATGAATTTGGAACAGCCCAAACATTTAACAAATGAAACTGCTCAGTATCCTAGGATTCTCATAAATTTTTTGCCCGGAACCGCGCTAGTTTGATATTTTAAAATTCACTACAAAATTCCAGCATCGATTACCCCCCTTCCTGACCTCGGAAAAATCAAAACTTTTTCCATAATGTAGGTCTCCTGAAAATAACTGGGGTCTTTATTTTGCACTTTGGCTAAATTCGACCCTAACTATTTTTCAAATTTTGGATTAGAAACTGTTCATTAAAATTTTATTTTTAGCGACGTTTACAATTACTGTTCAAATCATTACACACACTATTTCACCTCAGCTTCACGCACTTTCTTCCTCCTTCAATCAGCCGCACACCATGTTACACACTCCTCATATTCACGCATGGATTTTCTCAATAAACACATCTTAGATCACTTAAACACATTTCAATACATCCATTCATGCTCTAAACACATTTTTATCCACCTAGCTTACACAATTAAACACACACCATCCCAACCAAATCTCAAACCCGAAGAACACACGCTAAACACCTCCAAACACACGCTGAACACACCCGAATGTGGAAACCCTGACTAATTCTCCTCCCTTGTGGTTCTAAGTTCTTATATTACACAATTACAACAACAATCCCTTCCAATTTCCCCCACCCCCGAACACACACACACCCCAAAACACGCACACACAAATGCGCACGCGCGCACACACACACACACACAAATATATATATATATATATATATATATATATATATATATATATATATATTGCTAGCGCTATCAATGGATCACGACCCATAGCGCTATCAATGGATCACGACCCATATATATATATATATATATATGGGTCGTGATCCATTGATAGCGCTATGGGTCGTGATCCATTGATAGCGCTAGCATATATATATATATATATATATATATATATATATATATATATATATATATATATATATATATATATGGGTCGTGATCCATTGATAGCGCTAGCAAGTTGCTAGTGCTGTTTTGCCGTCCACAACATAATGTAGCGGATTGTAAATTATCGTCTGCTACATTATGTTGCGGACGGTGAAAAAAAAGTGCTGTTGTGGCGCGCGATCTGGCCGTCTATTCTCACCCGTGGACGGCCAGATCGCGCTAGCAACTTGGGTTAAGTTGCGAACGCTATCAATGGATCACGACCCTATATATATATATATATATATATATATATATATATATATATATATATATATTTACAGTAATAGTCCACACAGATCAGCAGCTTTCATAGTAAGAAACCATGCTGAGCAAATTAGAAACAAAAGTAGAATGGTTATTAATTACAAACGCTTAAATGATAATATAAAAGATGACAGCTATAATATACCTAATAAAACCTTTTTGCTAAGCAAGATACAAGGTAAAAGAATATTCAGTAAATTTGATTGCAAGTCAGGCATATTATTTAGGAATCCACCTGCACCTATAGCTTCCTTAGAACAAGTAATAGATATTGATAGACAAATAGAACAATTTAGACAAAACAGGTTAGACTTAATTTCTTCACAAATTTTATATCAAAATAATGCAAACCTAAGTCAAACAAGACTCTTTATGCACTATAGAGAAACTCAAAATAGATGTATAGGAGAAGATACAGTAAGTATAAATTTAATACATCCTGACTCTGAGTAAGAATTAGTTATTTTGGGGTGAAAACGCTCAAGAGGTGAAATGTCATCCAGGAATTGAAAGGGAAAAATCTCATTAACTTAACATGTCATAGAGCAGATAATCTAGGATAGACTTAGAGATTACATGGCATTTGCTTGGTAAAAAGAGACTCTGCCTGATTTGTTTTTAAAAAAACCTAAACAAACTATGATTTCGATATAGATATTTACAAAATAGATAGATTAAATTACAATTTAATGAATTACTTTTCTACTAAACAAGATATTCTAAAAGCAATTGAAACATCTAACTTTTATAGCTGGATACCAGTTACATATATAACATGTATTTGTATCTAAACCTTTGCCTATTTCCCATTGATGGGTGCAGTTGTCATTGATATCTTGCTTAGCAAAAAGGTTTTATTAGGTATATTATAGCTGTCATCTTTTATATTATCATTTAAGCGTTTGTAATTAATAACCATTCTACTTTTGTTTCTAATTTGCTCAGCATGGTTTCTTACTATGAAAGCTGCTGATCTGTGTGGACTATTACTGGGTCTAATTACGCCTAATTGCATAAGTTCTTTAATATGCATTTTAAAATCTTCTGTGTCGAGACTACTTGCTTCTATGTTAGCTGTCTTAACTGTATATTCTGGATTTATTATATCTAGTTTACAATATATTTTGTTTAAATCCCATCTTTTAATGGAGTTTTCTCCTATAAAAGAGAATGTTTCAATTGCTATAGATGTAATTAACAATATGAATACCTTAAATATAAACAATGAAATTGAAGATACAAATGAAGATAATAATATAGATTATAACGCTAGTGACAATGATTATCCATGGGATGAAGAAGCCCTGGCTAATCTAGACAATGCCTTTGAGACATAAAATGAGTAGTAACAATAGACCAGTAGATCCTTCATTTTATAGTGATTATACCGAAGATACTATGACGTATAATTCTACACCTGAAGAAAATACAATTCAATTCAATCGCTTTTATACTGCTTTAAATCGCATTCACTATGTTAATAACAGAATAAAATTATTAATGCAACTAGGAAGACTAAGACCTGTTCCCAGACCCTTACAGACCTATGGACATTTGTTCATAGCTTTAGAGAATGATTTTCTACAAGTCAACGCATACTTAGAAGGACTCCTAACATACGACATCAAAGGATTGTATTTTAAAGGTAAAGTACGTTCAGAAATATGAAACCTAATATTAGAATTTGTATCTTCGATAAGTTGAATAACAGCAAAGAATCTACGGAACTCTTCATAATTGTCTTCCATTCTAGCTACATAAGTGTTTTCTCTAGGATTACTCATTTTAGCAATATGACAGGGGCTACTTGCTCTGGGTTACTCAGTCATCTTCTTTATATATATATGGAGCTGATCCGTTGATAGCGCTAGCAAAATGGGGTATTTTGCTAGCGCGATCTGACCGTCCATCCTGAAAGATGGACGGTCCAGATCGCGCCTTTTTCCAAAACTGATCCCCGTCCGCCATACTGTCTCGCGGACGGGATTTTTACCTTTTTGCCCTCCTCCCATGTCCGCGAGACTGTCTCGCGGACGCCTTTCTGTTCCTGACATGTGTCAGGAAAAAGGCGTCCGCGAGACAGTATGGCGGACGATCTCTAGGCTGACACATGTCAGGACCTGTCCTCTCGGTCGCCTATAAAGTCTCCTGCAGAGCCCCGAGAACTGTCCCCTTGGTATCTGTGACGTCAACAGTGTCCGCTTAGTGGGAAATCTCCAATGTAGCGGACGGCGTCCCTTCGTCCACTCTCTCCTGCTATAAATATTTAATCAGATCGGGCTATATATATTATTGTAGCGGACGGCGTCCCTCTCTCTCTCTCTCTCTCACATCTAACCTAAGCCGCCGACACCACCGTCCTCCCCTCAACGCCGATCTCGATGGCTTCTGGATCGGAGACCACCTACGCCTACGATTATATTGGCAACTTGCACCTGGTAGGCAAACACTTTTTCAAAGTCATGATGCCGGGATTTGAGCATGAACTTGTAGGCTATCCCTCTTTCTCTGTATTTTCGTGTGTTAAAAGTTTGATCTTTTGTTTTTCTTAACCAAAACTAACCTATTTTTTGTATTGTGTTTGGTAGGACATACCGGAAGCATTTACCAATCAATTTACAACAATTCATGATAGTGCAAGATTATATAGCCGCAAGGGGGCATGGCAGGTTGAAATCAAGCTGAAGCCCGGCCGATCCCAAAAAAAGGAATTCGCAGAGGGTTGGAACGTCTTCGTGCGCCAGCATGGCCTCGAACTCGGGGACTTTGTAGTGTTCGAACACCTTGGGTGGTGGGATTTTCAAGTTGTAATCTTTGATCGGAGCGCTTGTGAAAAGCTTTCGTACCCCATTTGTGAACCATAGTTTATTATAATAAAAAAATTTATGTTCTTGTTTATTATGTTTTCAAATTTTTTCTTGCTTAATTGTGCCTTTTTTTGTTGCCTTGATATATTGAGATCGTTGATTATGAATCGTACATTATTTTTTGGAAAAATTGAGATTGTTGATTCCGTCGCTAAAACAAGTCTTCGGGCGTCAGTTTATTAAAATAGCATTAACCTACTATGTCGCTAAAACAAGTCTTCGGGGCCAATTTATTTCAATTTATTAAAACTGCATTACGGGCGCCAATTTATTCCAATTTATTACATTACGCTACATTGCTCTCTCTATATATATAGCGGATATAAGGCCCTCCGCTTAGGCCGGGGTTCGGGAAGGTCGGGAACTAAATGTTTGGTCCGTGCCAAACTAAATGTCTGGTCCGTGCCAACCATTTTCTGCAGTAAGTATATCCGCGATACTATATAGCGGACAGTCTGGTCCGTGCCAACCATTTTCTGCGGGGTGTATATCCGCGATACTATATAGCGGACAGTCTATCAGCGTCTGCGGGGCCATCCGCTACATAGTATAGCGGACGTAGAGACAACAACCAAAAGAAAAAACTATAAGTGTTGGAGAGGTGGAGTGGGTATTCTGCGGGGCCGTCCGCTACATAGTATAGCGGACGTAGAGAAGACAACCAAAAAAATTCTGCGGGGCCGTCCGCTACATAGTATAGCGGACGTAGAGGAAACTACCAAAACAACCAAAAGTCTATCGTCCGCGATACTATATAGCGGACAAGGAAAGAGTAATGTCATCCGCGATACTATATAGCGGACGGCAAATATATATTGTCCAACGGACAGCAAATATATATATTCAAACCCAAAAGAAAGTCCTATAACTTCTACACTCTTCTCCGTTCTTCCTACTCACAAATATTCCCAGCGGCGTTGGCAAGCAGATCTGCGCAATTTCTTCATAAGAGCAGCTTTAATACCCCCTAATAGATCACGTAAGTTCACAAAATCAATCCTTTACATGTTTCTAATCTATAGTTGTGATCAATATTGCGTTTTATGCGTGGTTTTGATTATGCATTGAGCATGTGCTAGCGATGATGAGGATTTATATATGTATGTATTTGTTCATGTGCTAGCGTTTGTAAAATCCGATTCCATAGTTTCAGTTGCAAAAAATGGAATTTATCCCTGGACCAGAAGATCCATCCGTGTTATACGACCAAGCCAACCATATCAGTACGCTCATATGGGATGGTGGAGTAAGATACATTATTTATCAACTTTCTTATTATTACGAACGTTGTTTTACCGTTCATTTTGCTTAAATTGTATTTATTAATAATTCGTAGGAAAGAGAACTTCTCACCACCGTAGAAGTATCTCGCGAGTTCACGAGATGGAAATTGAACAAGTCCCAGAAAAGAATACTGCGTGGAATTGGGTTTGGGATTTTCACGCATGGGCAGATCTTTCAACAGCTTGACCGGGCCTTGATAGGTGCCCTTGTTGAGAGGTGGAGAAGTGAAACGAATACGTTTCACTTCCCGCTCGGAGAGATGACGATTACCCTAGAAGATGTAGGGTTCATCTTGGGGTTGCCGGTGACGGGGCGGCCGGTAATTGCTCCTCCGTCAGACGCAACGAATAAGAGAACAGCGCGAGACTTCTTCACTTCGATACCCCAGGATCAATTTAGCACTGGTGGTATAAAGTTGAAGTGGTTGGTAGATACCTACGGGGTTTTGCCGGAAAACTATACGGGCCGTGAGCTTGTGGTGTACACAAAGGCCTTCCTCTTGTGGGTGATGGGAGCAATTTTATTCCCAACGACGTCGAAGAACACGGTCAGCGTGAAATATTTACCGTTGTTGGGTAACCTGTCGGAGGTTGGGGATTATGCCTGGGGTGCAGCGGTTCTTTCGTATCTGTACCGAGCATTGCACAAGGCAACGAGGCCCAACTCCAAAGCCATATGTGCATGTCTCTCGCTATTGCAGGTATATCATATAAATCATGTCTTCGTTATTGTGTTTTATTTTTGTTGAATCGACGATATAAATATAATTTTTTGATGTTCTCAGGTGTGGTCTTACGAACACCTTGCTCCCGGTGCACCAACGCGTAGGGATGGAACCGACAAAGTCTGGCCTCGGTTGTGTGCTTGGGAGTACAGCCGGAGGGCTAGCCACTACAAGAGGAGAGTCGATCCCCATCACAACATTACGTACTATCGAGGGGAGTTCGACCGTCTATCTCCGGGCCAAATGCGTTGGGCACCGTACATACGTTTGGCGCGACGGGTGGGAGAGTCGTTCGTCTTCACGCTCTCCGGGTTGCAGCGCACACCCCTGATCCATTTCGAGGTCGCAGAGTGGCAGCTGCCCGACCGAGCAATGCGCCATTTTGAGTTGGAGCAGGGTTTGCCAGTCGATGCCCCGGATATGAGGGTTAACAGGAACCCACCGGATGTCGGAGTGTTTGGCACCGCCAATGCGTACGAATTGTGCGCGGCCGAAATAGAGCTTTGGACTTCTTGGCAGGACACACTGGCGGCCATCGTCTCGGAGCCAGACCCCGTTATCAGCATCGATCAGTACGATGAGTGGTACTACCGCATCACGCGGAGGAGAGTAGCCCCTGTAAACTTTGAACGTGGGGAGAGGTATGCGCCTAGGGGTCAGATCGATGAGCGTATGGCATACAATCTCGTAAGTTGCCCAACAAGTCTGACTTGAACCAAATTAGTTGAATATAAATGTCTGATTGAAGTTACTTAATTTTTTATCTCTTTGGATGTAGGTTAATGCCTCGCTTGCATTCTTCCAGAAGTTGAGTGAGCGGAGGGATCTGGTGAGCGCAATGGGCGAGGATCTTTGCCAACAGGCTGCGACATTGGCTTTAGGCTGCGGGAATTTTTTGCGCCAAGCATCGGGCCAGTCTTCGGGAGTCAGCCCGGGAATGGGTTATACGGGCGTCAGCCAGGGATACGGTGATCCCTCTGGACAGGCTTCAGGGGTGAGTCAGGGAGTTGGTGGTACCTCTGAAGCGGGGATGGGACAGGCTCAAGCGTCGTGGGGCGATTACAGCGGCCCCTCCTTCAATTTGTTCCCGGAACCCCTCTCTCAAGTCACGCAAGACTTGTCCTTTCGGAAACTACGGTTTCTCCGAGGCACTGCCCATTGTCCCGTGGGCGGGACCAGTTGGCGGCCCCGGAGGGGAATATCAGCCGGCCGAAGAAGGAATTGGAGGCCAATATCCCCCGATCGACCCCCGAGGGCAATATCCGAAAGGGCATCCAGCCAGGCCCCTAAAGCCGCATAAATGCGATCTAATCCGAGCCCGTTATTTTAGCGGGGCCCCCCAAGACGGAGCGTCGTATGACATGGATCACCCCGAGGGCTTGGATTACAATGCCTCTTGGACAGAGATCGCCTCGCTGGCGCCGGGAGCTTGGTTAGACAGCGGTGTCATCTCGCACTACGTGCAAATTCTGAGGCGAAGGTGTCGGGAGCATCCAAACATCGGTCCGCGCGTGTTTATCTTGGATGCTTTTTTTCATCAGCTCCTAGTACAAGAGTGGCACGACTGGGGCAATGCAAGGAAGGGGAGAACCATGGCCCAGTGGAAACCGTCCCCTAACCTACAAGCATATCTTGCTAGGGATAGTCCAGTGAGCGCAAGTGTTGCCGACGTGTTTCTAATCCCCTTTTTAGGGAATGCCCACTGGTACTTGGTTTGCTACGAACCATTACAGAGCACGGTTTCAGTCGTCGACAGTCTCTACGATGATACCGACGTGATGCCTGTGATTGATATGTACCGAGGCATAGGCCAGTTGGATGCCATGGTAAGATCCTGTTTCCTTCTTGTTGTAACTTGCATATTATAAAACTGATTAATCTTATTTTGCTAGCTATGTTTAATGCTTATTATGGTTCTCGCAGAATCTTTTTGCTGCCCTGGTCAATGGTAGGCGTCGGGAGAAGGTATCGCGCAGGCCGGTCCTCATTTTCCGATTGAAGAGGAGTAGGCCCAAGCAACATAATTCCTCGGACTGCGGCGTCTTCCTCTGCATGTACATGGATTACATTTGCCGGTCTGAGAGCCTCAAGAAGACTGTCTGGAGCGAAGAATGCATACAAGACTTTAGGTATAGGATTGCTTGGCAAATTATGAATGGCCGGCCTAGAGCTATTAGGTTTATTGTAAATCCGTGTAAGGAACATCATTCTCGCGAGAGATGATGTTCCCCAATTCACATTGTAACGTTACAACACTTTTTTAAAAAAAATTTATTGAATGCGATTGATTTTATTGACCGATATGATTTAACGGTGGAAAACCAAGTGTTGAATATCTGTCTGTTGGATATCTGTCCATCTGCAGGGCAAGTGTTCAAAAAATAACCAAGTGTTCGATAATCAGTGTTTCTGCGGGGCCGTCCGCTACATAGTATAGCGGACGCAGAGAAGTAAACCAAAAAAAAAAAAAAAACTAAGTGTTGTAGGGGGAGTATTCTGCGGGGCCGTCCGCTACATAGTATAGCGGACGCAGAGAAGTAAACCAAAACAAAAAAAAAACTAAGTGTTGTAAGGGGGTATTCTGCGGGGCCGTCCTACATAGTATAGCGGACGCAGAGAAGTAAACCAAAACAAAAACAAAAAAAAATTAAGTGTTGTAGGGGGGTATTCTGCGGGCCGTCCGCTACATAGTATAGCGGACGCAGAGAAGTAAACCAAAACAAAAAAAAAAACTAAGTGTTGTAGGAGGTATTCTGCGGGGCCGTCCGCTACATAGTATAGCGGACGCAGAGAAGTAAACCAAAACAAAAACAAAAAAAACTAAGAGTAGCAGTTAGCATTATTCCAGAACTGCCCTCCTTCACTTTCATTCCGTCTCTTTTCATTTTGTTGATCATGTCTCGCTCTCTCTCCTCTATTTATGGCCACTTTCATTTTGTCACTACCCCATCTTCCAATTAACCAGCTTTTGATCAATATCATACAAGCTCTTCATTAACCACCAACAATCTGGAATTTTCTTATGATCGATACTGCCAGCTCAATTGTATCACATTCAAAATTGCAAATCCAACCAATTTGAGCTCAGCATCGACGTTTGCAAAACTTTAGAAACTCTTGGTTCATCAGCTTTGAAATAGAAAAGAGAGGAAAAAAATCAAAGACATCTAATCTCAATTCTCAATTACAAACACCCAAGAAAGAAGAAAAACATGGACAATCAATTTCGGATCTCCGCGCAAATATGGGCTTGTGAGCCCATAATCTCAATCTCAATTCCAAAAAAAAAAGACAGATGAGGCAATGACGATGAATGGAAGAGTGAGCGGCGACGGTTTGGCGAAGGACGGCGAAGGTTCGCTGATTTGTTCTTCTTCATTGGTCTGCTTCTTCGTCGGCGTCATCCTTCCGGCAGTGTTGTGGCCGGTGTTGGCTGGTAGATCTGCTCTGCTTCGTCGGCGTCATCCCTCTGACGGTATTGTCGGTCGGTGTTAGCCTACAGATCTGTTATGCTTCGTCTGACATCCGACATCCATCGCCGCCGGCCGCATCACGGTCACCAAAAAATCTCAAGACTAAAAAACCCAACACCCACCCACCCATCACATCTCACGGCCGGCCACCATCATCGACCTCGCCCAGAACCACCGCCATACCCACCCACCAACACAATGGTGACCACCAAACAACCTATCCCTAACCGCACCCACCCACAAACCTTTCTTCTACTTCCACAAATCTAGAGAGAGGAGAGAGAAAAGAAAACCAACACCCCACACTCACACCCACCACCGCCCACAACCCCCCACAACCCCACGTCATTATTTAAATCTCAATTCACTTACAGTACTGTGTAGATCCAAGCTAAAATTGCTAAGATCTACACTAGATCTTAGTCAAAACCACCGAGATGGTGGCAGTTTTGGCTCAGATCTCGAATGGATCTCAGTAGTGGCTATGTCGATGCCGCTATTCCTTGTGGTAGGGATTTGTGGTGTTGTGATGATGGCGGGCAAGGAGAGGAGTGGGGTGATGGTGGCCGAAAAGGTGAAGAGTGGGCACCGCAGTGATTGACGATATGAGAGAGAGAGAGAGAGAGAGATGGAAATCACGAAGGCAAAGAAGCAGAATGAAAGTGAAGTGAAGGATGGGTAATTCTGGAAAAAGCATTAACCGCTACACTTTGCAGCAGTTACACGAATTTTATGTAATCTAGGCCATCCAAGATCACACGTGGACGACTGGATGGGTGGTAGAGAAATAACGGTAGATATGAATCGGCTTATATATATATATATATATATATATATATATATATATATATATATATATATATAACTTCAACCGAAATTCAATCTAATTTCCCCATAATTTCGCAACTACATCAAACCCTGATGAGTTTAGGGTTCCTCCATTCTTTTTTCTTCCTTTTTTTTTCTTCCCGCTGTTTTCCCTTCATGCTCTTCGGTTGTTCCTGAGTTTCCTTTATTTTCATTTTTCACCCCAACAAATTTCTTTTATATTTTCTTCATCATCAATCTTATCCCCACAATATATTATAGGTTATGATACTTAGTCAGCTTGAACTTAACCAAGAGGTGGCACCTTCGGTTGACTTCTCCCATATTTGTACTGCCTTTTGCAAATTTTCAAAAATTACCCTTTACCCCGTCTCCAAAATTGTATTTTGACCCCTCTAGTTTAGAAAAATTACGCTTCCACCCCAAAGCCACACCAACCCCTCATTTCACTTCTTAACACCTAATTATCATCAAAATGATGCTACTTAATAAAATAACCCCCATTAATTAATCAAACACGTTGTTAGATTAATTTCTGATATTTTCGGTGTATCAAAATTACAGTCACTATTCAAATCACAATCCACATTATTTCACCTTCAAAACACACAGTTCATCTTCTTCCTGCAAATGCGGAGACACACACACTTGCACACACACACACACACACACACACTTTTCTACTCATCTAAACACACCCCAAACACCTAAACACACTCTAACACATCTTACACACATAAATAACACACACAATCATACACACCTGAAGCATACACCACACACACTGTCACATAATCACACATTGCACACACTAAAACGTACACAAACCTCGTGAATCACACCCTCATACTCACTACTACCACACCCGTAGCCTTCCAACGTACACACTTTACACACAATATTAGACATAGACTCACTCACCCAAACACATACACAGTAACACTAACACGACACTCTGCATACAATGCACACATACACTTATGGCCCTCTACCCTACCTCAACACACACTGAACACCCAGAAGCCCATACAATACACTCATATATATGCTACACACACACATAGACCTGGCAAAAAAAGACCCGGACCCGCGGGTCGATCCTTTACCGGGCCAAAAATCCCGGGTACAGGTATGTATTTAGAAGACCCGTTCAAATCGGACTCATACCCGGACCGACCCGTAAAATTCTCGTAAGTTTGGGTCAGATACGGTTTACCCGGGCTGCCCGTGTCTTTTACTATATAAATGCATGCTAGGGTTCACTCTTTTTTCTCTGTCCTATTCTCTTGTGCCGTTCCTCCATTTCTGAACTCTCTCTCTCTCTCTCCCCCTCTTGGCTGCTCTGACGACGGCGTTGCTCTCTCGACAACGGCACTGCTCTCTCGACGACGGCGCTGCTGTCTCACGACCTCGCTCTTTCCATGGACGACCAAGCTGTGCTAAATTCTCTAACAACGTCGCTCTCTCTATCGATGACCAAGATCTGCCGTAGATCTACCTCCAGTATCTCCAATTAGGTCCGCCACAGCTCCGCAACCACGCCTTCTATCAGGATAGAGATAGTACAAGACCAAAGAGGTCTCCGATCGTGGCCTTCGATCGACTTTGATTGCTTTGTTAGGCTTTCCGTTGTTAGCGACAATTATTTTAATTTTCCTGATTTTTTTTTCAGATCCATTTCTATTATTAATTGTGTTTATTTTTTATGTACGTAAGTATTTTAATTCTTCTGTCGTAGGAATTAATTTGTAGGTTATTTTCTGGAGTTTTTGTTGATGTTGTGCTTATTCGGACTAGGAACATTGTGTTTGGATTGAGGTGTTCTGTAGCAGTAATAAAGAAAGAAGAAAAAAAAATACTTTGTAAATAATAACTCAGAAAATATCTGATAATAGGAAAATTAGAAAATTAATAATTTACCTGCGGGTAATTACCCGGCCCGCCCTAGTAGGGTACGGGCACCAAAAAACTCTACCTGGAAAAAATCGGGTAAAACTTATCCAGACCTGTTTTACCCGTACCCTGCCTAATTTTATCCGTATCCGACGGGTTTACCAGTTTGCCAGACACACATTTCACGGTGTTTAAACTCTCTCTCTCTCTCTCTCTCTCTCTTTCTCTCTCTTACTGAAAATAAACACTTAGAACAGGTAGAGAGATTACCCTTAAGGAAATCCCTCAAACTCACCCTCTTTGAAGTCTACCCGAATGTCTTCTCCTTACCCCTTTTTCTCTGCTAAAGTACTGTTCCTCTATTTTTCTTCTTTTTTTCTTTTGTTTAATTTCCTAAAGAATTAAGCAATTATTAATTTATAATTAAATTAGATGAGTCCCAATTTAAATAGGTAGGAGGTGGAACCTGATAAGAGAATTCTCTCCTAAGATTTGACACATAAGTACCAAATCTCCAAAATTGCAAAATAGTCTCAAAGTTTTCTATATTTACAAAATGACCCCAAATATTTTTAAAATTACATTTTGACCCCAAAATCATTTTAAGCTTCCATATTCCACATATCTCTGAGCATTGCTCAAAACTATCACCCGTTTATTTTTTAGAGCACAAATGATTGTTTTGAACAACTCGAAATGTATGCGATATTACAATTGCCCTGGGTAGCTTGGTAGAGGGACGAGTGTTTCTTCTTGAGTGATGAGTGATGAGTGATGACCAGTGGTGGCTTGATGTGATGCTTGCTCTAGTTATCATACCATTTGTCGAGGTTGGGACTCAAGATCCTCTTAGGTATGGCTCTTTTCTTTATCTCCGGCTCTATCAGCCAGTCTATTCTCACTCTTGTCTTGGGGGGTGAGGTCCTTATAGCTTCTTGGCTAGGATGGGTTTCTTTCCGCTACTCACTTGTTATTCAAATTGATTGGCACTCATACTCCTATCCATGCTATGTCGTCATCAGCTGGATATGCCATTTTTACTTCCTACTTTGTAGGCGGGCTCCTAGTCTTTTGTTAAGGGGATTTGATTCCTCTTAACCTTTTTGGGCTTATTCCCTTTGTTGAGGGGATTTGGTTATCCTTATTTGTAGATTTATATACTAGCTATATATTGAGATTTGCTACAGATCCGAGTGTGCATGGTCCGTTGTATTTGTTAGCTTTCTTGGGTATGCCCCTTAGTACTTTTTTAGGGGCCTATATGAGCCTTCTTTGATTTAGTCTCTTATCTTTAAGGTATTATTTATATTTTCTGAGGGGTTTCCTTCCCTGGGTTATGCCCTTTATACCTTGTACTCTAATTCTGGCTGTATTACTATAGATATCTAGAGTGTTGAGACTCTGGTTAATGTCATGTTTGCCCATTCTCCAAGTCCCCCACCGTAGACCTTGGTAGATGCAATAGATTAAGCAGTGCTGGCATGGTTTGTTAGGCTGAACGATTGTCTTGGAGAGATAGTTTTGTCCAGGTGGCATCCTTACCTGATGATAATGTATTCTCATGTTGACTGTTATGGATTGGAAGGTTTGTCCAGATTGAAATCTGCTGGGTTGGTCAATGTGCAGGCAGACCCTTACAGTTTTTAGCATGATTTATCACTGTTTCTTGAGTGGTGGAAAAATAGCAGGATCTTCAGGCTCTTAGGTGCTTCTATTGTTGCTTTTACATTCATGGTGGTCACTATTGTGCATCGGCAGAAGTTGTCCAGGGTTGCACCTGCCTATTTTCGGCATGGTTAGAAATAGTTCGTAACAATATTTTTTTTAGTGCTTTGGCTTTGCTGATTATGTATTATCTCTTTTGTGTTGATGCATGTCTCAGCCTAGGTTAGGTTTACTTGTTAGCTCTTGCTTTGTATTCCTGGGGTATGACTCTTGCATATGTTGTACTGTTATTTCATCGGTTAATATACTTTTATTCAATGAAAAAAAATGAATGCATATCTAGCCATTTATATGTGGAGCATGTGAACAATGATTTGGTTGAATTGATTGTGAGCATTCTTGGTAGAAAATAAATCTCTTGTGATACTTTGATTTTAAAAAAATGATATGAAAATTTAAAACTTAAGATTTGTGATTTGAAAAATGCCTTAAAAAATTTGTTCATGGTCAAGACAACTTGAATTTCATACTTGGACATCAAAGAGTTGGCCTAAACAAAGGCGGTATTGGATTAGATCCCTTCATTTTGCCCATATAATTTTTTTCGATAAACAAAAATATGTATCTACCGATGAAACAAAAGTACAACATCTTCGCCCATACAATGCTTCAAACGGTACCATATTAATAATAGCCTGAAAGCTATTGTTGTAACACCCCGATACTTTTTTGGATTTAATTAGAAATTTAGATGCGAATATTTTTTAGCAACAATTTTTTTTTTCAGTTAGCGTTGATATTTTATTTAGTGACTTTTAGCGACAATTCACTTTTGGGATTGGCGTATTTACATAGCAACTATTACTGACGATTTGGGAAACAGGATGGCGTAACGACCCCTTAAATAATCTTCCTAGCACCAAAATTATTCTAGATACTTATTTTGGACTGTTTCACAGTAATAAAACTTCGGGTAAATATTTGAGCGACTAAAGAAAACGTAGGGGCGTTCTGTGTGATTTTCCACTTTAGGGTTTTAATATATATACACACAAACTTTGAGAGGCAGCCGTCAACTCTCTTCCCTTCATCTAGTTTCATGAGAGAGAGAGAGAGAGAGAGAGAGAGAGATATTCCTCCGGCGATCAAGAAACATTTTCCGGTAAGCCTCAACCTCTTCTTCTTCTTCTTTTTATTTCAGCATTTTAGTGTGCGCACGAAGACATGTGAGTGATGTATATTTAGGTGTGCGTATAAGGGTCTAACATGAGTGGCTGAATGATTGTGGGTGCACACAGGTGTTCCCAACCTATTCTGGTCGCACCCAAAGGCCCACTAGGGTCCCATTTCGCATGACACGTCCGCACAAGCAACAAACAATATTCAACAATTCCAACCGATCAAAGGTGCACGCTTAAGTCACATGCACTTCTCACTTTTTCTACGTGACTTCGTCACCAAGAAACTCATCCTTGTGCCTTCCCCTAAAGGGTTTGCCTTTGGCTTCCATACTTAGCATATTCACTACTCTTCAAGGGGCCGGCCGTCACTCCTCTACCCCCGTCGCTTGGATGTCACTCCGCGACCCCTGTCGCTTGGACGTCACTCTGTGACCCCCGTTGCCTGGAAGTCACTCTGTGACCCCCGTTGCCCGAAAGTCACTCCGCAACCCCCGTCGCCCGGACATCACTCCGCGACCCCCGTCCCCCCGACGTCACTCCGCGACCCCCGTCGTCCTACACTCTGCTGTGCCCGTGCATCGCACTGCTGATACAGCCGTGCCCTCGGGCTCTCTGTCACACTCCAGTGCCCTTGGCACCATACTTACTCTGTCGCGCCCATACGCCGTGCCACTGACACAGACATGCCCCTGGCACCTTACTCACTCCACCATGCCTGTGCGCC
The DNA here is from genome assembly GCA_033070095.1 of Escallonia herrerae. Lineage (NCBI taxonomy): Eukaryota > Viridiplantae > Streptophyta > Magnoliopsida > Escalloniales > Escalloniaceae > Escallonia > Escallonia herrerae. Next base: position 19,136 of record JAVXUP010003498.1, on the reverse strand, counting down.
GCGCCGCTGATACAGTCGTGCCCCCAGGCTCTCTGTCACACTGCAGTGCCCTTGGCACCATACATACTCCGTTGCACCCATGCGCTGTGCCACTAACACAGATGTGCCCCGGGCACCTTACTCACACTACAGTACCCTCGGCACCATACACACTCCGTTGTGACCATGCACCGTGCCACTAACACAGACGTGCCCCCGATACCTTACTCACTCCACCGCGCCCATACGTCGCGCCACTATCACAGTCGTGCCTCTTGGCTCTCTGTCACACTACCGGTCCATCCTTCACCACACCATGCACACCTTGCTTTGGTCGTGGAACATGCTTCGACCCACTCTCCGGAGTGTGTAGCATCCTGTGGGGATAGGCAATTCCTCTGGGACCCTATCTTCGCCAGAGAGCTCTTCAACTTCCCTTCCGCTAGGTAGACAGCTCCTCTGAGATGCTAGCTCTGCCAGTCGGGTAGACGGCTCCTCTGGGATGCTACCTTGATGCGCTCCGAGTGCTCCGGCATAAGGACTCACTGCGGGGATAGGAGACTCCTCCGGGACACTATCTTTGCTAGGGAGCTTTTCAACTCCCCTCCTGCCAAGTAGACGGCTCCTCCGGGATGCTACCTCGGCCAGTTGGGTAGACCGCTCTTCCGAGATACTACCTTGACGCGCTCCGAGTGCTCCCGCACAAGGACTCACCCGCGGGGATAGGCGACTCCTCTGGGACACTATCTCCACCAGGGAGCTTTTCAACTCCCTTTTTGCCAGGTAGACAGCTCTTCTGGGATTTTACCTCGGCCGGCCAGGTAGACGGGTCCTCCGGGATGCTACCGAGGCCTACGGAATAGGGGACTCCACCAGGACACTACCTCCGTTAAGGAGTTCTTCAACTCCCCTTCTGCCAGGTAGACGGCTCCTCCGGGATGTTACCTAGCCCGTCAGGTAGACGGCTTCTCCGGGATGCTACCTTGATGCACTCTAAGTGCTCCGGCACAAAGACTCACCCGCGGGATAGGCGACTCCTCCGGGACACTATCTACACCAGGGTGTCTTCATGACTGGCCTACGTGCTCCGGCACTGGGGGCTCGCATCAGTAACCCTAGGGACTATGACCCTCGAGTCACTCCGAGATGGGAGCAGGTCTTTAGAGGGCATCGCACCTAGTCCAACTGGGAGTCGGGTCTTCCCCATAGCTGCCAGGCCTATGGGACTCTACAAGGGCTTGGATTGGTGGCTAGATCAAGGGGTTCTCTGGCCACACCGCCACTGTGGGAGGCAGTCTTTCCAGACAAACAGAGCGACACTGTACGGGGCAGGTCGGGTAAATATGCGATTCGACAGTCCGTGGAGCACCTACAGCTATGGACCCCTTGGTGATGTGTCACTCCAGGGGAGCGCAACGTGTAGCGTGATGACATCATCATCTCAACCTCAATAAATAGAGGTCTTGAGAATTCATTTGGAGACTTAGACATTTTCTAACAGTTGGACGGAACTCTGATCCGTGTGACTTAGACATTTTCTTTCGACTGAGAGCATCGGCCACCACATTGGCCTTCCTGGGGTGATATAGAATCTTACAGTCATAATCCTTAAGCAATTCCAACCATCGTCGTTGTCACATGTTCAGCTCCTTCCGTGTGAATAAAAACTTAAGACTCTTGTGATCCGTGTAGATCTCACACGTCTCACCATAGAGATAGTGCCTCAAAATTTTCAAAGCAAAATCCACAGCAGCCAATTCCAAGTCATGTGTCGGGTAGTTCACTTTATACGTTTTGAGTTGTCGCGAACCGTAAGCAATAACTGCCCATGCTGCATCAATACACATCCCAAACCTTTCCGTGAAGCATCGCTATAAACCATAAATCCTCCAGTCCCTGAAGGCAAGGAAAGAACTGGAGCCGAAACCAATCTTTTCTTTAATTCTAGAAAATTGCGATCACACTCTTCCGACCACTCGAACCGAACCTTCTTCTTGGTCATCCGAGTCAACGGAATAGCAAGCTTTGAAAATCCCTCAATAAATCTGCGATAATAACCAGCCAAACCAAGGAAACTACGAACTTCTCCGATTGTTTTTGGTCTTTCCCAATTCCACACTGCCTCTACCTTAGATGGATCCACCGAGATCCTATCTTTAGACACCACATGTCCTAAAAATGCAACTTTCTCAAGCCAAAATTCACATTTATCAAACTTCGCACAAAGCTTCTCTTCCCTCAAAATCTGTAGCACCATACGTTAATGTTCTTCTTTACTTTTGGAGTAAATCAAAATGTCATCAATAAAAACTATAACAAATTGGTCCAAGTACCAATTGAATACCCGATTCATTAAATCCAAAAACACTGCAGGTGCGTTAGTAACCGAAATGGCATTACAACAAAGTCATAATGTCCCTACCACGTGCGAAAAACAGTCTTAGATATATCATCCTTTTGAATCTTCAATTGATAGTAACCCAATCTTAAATCAATCTTGGAAAAGTATTCTGCACCTTGAAGTTGATCAAACAAATCGTCAATCCATGGCAAAGGATACTTATTGCGAACTGTAATACAATTCAACTCTCTATAGTCAATGCACAATCTCATCGTTCCATCCTTCTTCACAAATAAAACGGGAGCACCCCAAGCAGAGACACTTGGGGGGAATGAAGCCTTTTCTCGAGCAATTCTTGAAGTTACACTTTAAGTTCTTTGAGCTCGGTCGGGGCCATAAGATAAGGAACCTTAGAAATTGAAGCAGCTCCTCCTGGTATAAGGTCGATAACAAATTCGATTTCACGATCTCGAGGAAGACCAGGGAGTTCTTCCGGAAACACGTCCGAAAATTTGCTAACGATGGGAATATCGAATAAATTATGAACAGCTATACGAATATCCACAATGTAAGCTAAATATCCTTGACACTGTTTCTGAAGCAAACGTCTTGCTCGCAAGGCAGATATAAGGCAAGACGAAGTAACAGAAGTAGAACCCTTATACTTGAACTTAGATTGACCAGAAATCCAAAAATGTACATAGCAATCTAACAAGGCATGATAGGAAGACAATTAGTCCATGTCGAGAATGACGTCAAAATCCCGAATGTCCATTCCTATAAGGTCAGCAGGTAACACCCTACCCTCAATGTGTACCAAACAAGGTTTGTACATATTCGATACTAAAATGGATTTCCCCACCGGGGTATCAATCATCAAATCAAATTCTAAAGGTCGTGGGTCGGAACCCAACTTACATGTTAGACAAGAGATTATAAACGAATGCGTGGACCCAGGGTCAAACAATGTATGAAAAGAATAAGAACCAATCGGAACTGTAGCTGCCACTACGTCATTGGAAGCTGTGGTATCTTTGGTAGTCAAAGCATAAGCACGGCCCTGTACTCTCGGCCTCTTGTCTCCCATGGGCAGTTTAGCTCCAATCGGCGCTTGAGTGTTATAAGTCTTCTCTTTCTTTGGATATGGGCATTCCATAGCATAATGCCCCACCTTCCCACAATTGAAACCTGAATTTGTCAAACGATGGCAGGGCTTATCCCCATGATTCTTGCCGCAGATGTCGCAAACCTTCGCAACTCTTTGAATCGATCGCATGCTCTCTTGTAAAGTTGCTTTCTTCTTGTTTTGACCACCACTCTTGTTCTTGTCTGAAGCTTCTGCACGGCTCCTTTTATGTCTCTGTTCCTCGTGCTCTTTTAGAAACTCCTAGAATTTCTGCCCGTTCAACCACCTTGGCATAAGTCAGAAGTTTCAAAGCCAATAATCTGTTCTTGATGCCGCACTTCAACCCTTTCTCGAACCTTCTTGCTTTGCGATTTTTGGTGTCAACTAGATGCGGGGCATATCTTGACAATGACGTGAACTTCGCCTCATATTGGGCTACTGCCATATCATTCTTACGAGCTTCAAGAATTCTTTCTCTTTCTGATCTTTTACATTTTAAGAAAAATACTTCTCGAAGAAAATACCATTAAATGGTTCCTAAGTCCTTGGATGATTGGCGCTGATTCTTTGCTTGCGTTTGACCATCTTCATCCGAAGGTCAGCCTCATCTTCTAACATGAAAACAGTATATGCCACCTTTTGTTCATCACCACAGTCCCAAAGGTCGAACACCTTCTCATTCTGGTTCACCCACGCTTCAGCCTTCTCTGGACCAGGTTCCCCTCTAAAAGCGGGTACTAACTTTGTTCTTAACCTAGTCTGGTCGCATCCAAAGGCCCACTGGGGGTCCCATTTTTCATGACACGTCTGCACAAGCAACATGCAACATTCAACGCTTCCAACCGATCAAAGGTACACGCTTAAGTCATGTGCACTTCTCACTTTCTCCACGTGACTTCGCCATAAAGAAGGTCATCCTTGCGCGACTACTAGTCATGCTCCGACCGTCGCATTTCGCCCGACGCCGCTACTCGGCACTTACCGAAGGAAGTCAGCCTTAGCCTTCCCCTTGGGGGTCGGCCTCGGCCTTCCTCTGGGGTTGGCCTTGGCCTCCCCAATGGTTGGCCTTGGCCTTCCCCAAAGGGTTGGCCTTTGGCTTCCATACTTAGCATTTTCACTACTCTTCAAGGGGTCGAATGTCACTCCATGACCCCTGTCACTCGGATGTCACTCCACGACCCCTGTTGCCCAGACGTCACTCCGCGACCCCCATCGCTCGGACGTCACTCCGAGACCCCCGTCGCCCAGACGTCACTCTGCGGCACCCATGCGTCGCGCCACTGATACAGTCATGCCCCCGGGCTCTCTGTCACACTACAGTGCCCTCGGCGCTACACTCACTCCGCGGTGCCCGTGCACCACTTCCATGACATGTTCCCCCGGCACCAGGTATGGTCTTGCGACAGTCGTTGTCGTGACCGTGCGCCACTTTTACGACATGTGCCCCTAGCACCAGGTATGGTCTCGCGACGGTCGTCGCCGTGCCCGTGCGCCGCTTCTACGACATGTGCCCCTAGCACCAGGTATGGTCTCATGACGGTCGTCGCCGCGCCTGTGCGCCACTTCCACGACATGTGCCCCTGGCACCAGGTATAGTCTCGCGACAGTCGTCACCGTGCCCGTGCGCCACAATCAATGTCTCGTGCTGTAAGCACTGCGCCGATGCACCACAATCATGTTACAGGCCTTCGGGCATCACACATATTCACCACACCATGCGCCCCCGCCATGGGCGTGGAACATGCTTCTACCCACTCTTCGGAGTGTGCAGCATTCTGAGGGGCTCCGTTTGTAGTGCTTCGACATGAGGACCCCTCGCAGCAGGATGAGCTCATTACCACAAAGCCATCGCCGCCACAGGATAGGCTCGTTACCACAAAGCTATCGCCGTCTTCATTCTGGGGGTCTCCACTCATAGTGCTCTGGCACGAGGACCCCTCGCAGCGGGATGGGCTCGTTACCACAAAGCCATCGCCGCCACGGGATAGGCTCGTTACCACAAAGCTATCGCTGTCTTCATTCCGGGGGGCTTTGCTCGTAGTGCTTCGGCACGAGGACTCCTCATAGCAGGATGGGATCGTTACCACAAAGTCATCGTCGTCTTCATTCTGGGGGGCACCGCTCGTAATGCTCCGACATGAGGACCCCTCGCAGCGGGATAGGCTCGTTACCATAAAGCTATCGCTGTCTTAATTTTGGGGGGCTTCGTTCATAGTGCTCTGGCATGAGGAACCTTTGTAGTGGGATAAGCGACTCGTTCAGGACACTATCTCCATCAGGGTGTCTTCCTGAATAGACTATGTGCTCCGGAACTAGGGGCTTATGTCGGCACCCCTATGGACTATGACCCCAGGGTCACTTCAAGGCAAAAGCAGGTCTTCAGAGGGCATTGCGCGCCTAGTCTGCTTGGCAGTTGGGCGTCGGGTCTTCCCCACCACTGCCAGGCCTGTGGGACTCTACAAGGGCTTGGATTGGTGGCTAGATCAAGGGGGTCTTTGGCCACACTGATGCTGTGGGATCTAGTCTTTCCAGACAAACAGAACGACACTGTGCGGGGCAGGCCAAGTGAATATGCGATTTGATAGTCCGTGGAGCACTGGCAGCTGTGGACCACTTGGTGACGTGTCACTCCCGAGGAGTGTCACGTGTCGTGTGATGACATCATCATCTCAACCTCTATAAATAGAGGTCTTGAGAATTCATTTGCAGGACTTGGAATCTGACAAAACTCTGACATTTTCACCTCGTTCCATCGCCCTCGCAGTACTGCCACCCTGTCAGGGAAGCCTTTGGTCTCTGCTTTTGCTCCACCCTTGCTATGTCTCACATCAACGCACTTGGTATCTGACTCAGACTGCATTCCTTGTGGCACCTCCACATCGACTACGAACACACTTTCCTTGGCATCAAACTTTTTGAATTTCTCCACGTCTCTGGCTTTAACACCATCATTCTGATTTTGGTTCAGCGGTACCCCGTTACCTCTGGCAATTAGGTTCGCCAAGTTCTGAAATCCTCGTACAATAGCTTCAGCAACTCCGTCATTCGGGGGTGGCTCGGGAGGATCATTGGCGTTACAATTAGAGCATCTAAGAGGCATAGTACTCCTAACACATCAAAGGAAACTGCATAAGACTACAATGTACAAAAGATAAACGCAAAATCAAAATAAATCTCGCAACGTGTTAGACCTAGGCCGCTCACACAAGTCTACAGAATCACAAACCTAAGCTCTGATACCAACCCTGTCACGCCCCCAAAACGGGAGGCCATGACCAACAACAAACTTATAAATATACCGCTATAGTTCTAAAAGCAACGGTATAAACAGAGCACTAAAATCCTCCAAACATAAAATATTTCCTTACATACAGGAGTTTATTACAACATGTTTCCAAAATATTTCCTTACAAAAGAAATCTATGCGCAGCAGCTAAGCTAATGATCCAATACATTTACATTGAATGACCCCTAAGCGGGTAAGATTTCCATAGTATGGATACAAAAATTCAATGATAAGCAAAAGTCGAAGGTCTTCAAGGCTGCCATAACATTCAATTGTCACTTTCCCCACCTGTGGCAAAGGTAAGGTAGGAGAGAAAAAGGGGTGAGCTCAAATAGCCCAGTAAGGTAGCATGAATAGCTAGATCTCAAGTAAATCTAACAGAAACGAATGGCAATATTAAGCAGAAAGGAGCAACAAATTTAAGCATTTGACCCAAAACAGATGTCAATTATATGTCTCGTATGCTACAAACATACGAAGACTATGTTGGTCATCAGATCCAAATGTCAAACCAAACATACAAACATCAAACGTGTGCTCCGGAGCGTACTAGGAGTCTTTTGTTCACTAGCATAACAAACATATGTCCAAAGGATCCTCTCAATTTGAGAGTTGTTCAACATAGCCAATGTCAATCCTAAATTGACGGTTACAAATGTTCAAATGCAAAGGTGTGCTCATCAAGGCTCAAATGGAGGAAGGTACACAATGTTATAAATGAGAGCAAAAGTTAAACAAACTAATAGTGAACCAATGAAGATGAACGGTATTGGACAAAGCATAAGCTATTGGATTTTGAAAATACCTTCCCATAGCAAAAAGCGATAAAATCCCTTAACTCAAAAGATTTTGAACAAGAAAAACCTCAAAGTACCACCAAAGGATCTTCCCAAGCCTTCTAATCTCTCTCTCTCTCCCCCCGAAAAGAAAAAGAACTAGGGAGAAAAAGAAACAAAGAACCCGAAAAGGCTTGAAAGGAAGTAAGAAGTCTATTTATATGGAACATAAAAATTTTAAGTTTTCATTCGAAGGAAAAGACTTTGCCTTTGACCGAATCCAGTAGACGAAAAAACGCTTCGAATTTTTTTTTAGTCTGCCGAAAACTTCAGTAGCTTATTCTACACAAAAAAATCTTTTTATTCAAAGATAAACCCATTTTCATTCGAAGCCAAACTATTTTCATTTGACTTGAAACTGTTAATTCGACCAAAAACTTTTTAAGTCGGCCGAAAACTTTTTAGTCAACCAAAAATTTCAGTAGCTTATTCTACACATAAAAATCTTCTTATTCGAAGCAAAACTCATTTTCTCAATATTATCAAAACACCACAAACATATTTATTTAAAATAACAATTTACGCACAAGAAAAGAAGAATTTTTGGGGTATTACATTCTCATCCCCTTAAAAGAATTCCGTCCGCAGAATTAAAATGTACCTTAAACGTCAAAGAGATGAGGGTGCTTTATGCGCATAGCATCCTCGAGTTCCCACGTCACTTCTTCCATTGAATGGTTACGCCAAAGCATCTTAACCAACTCAATAGTCTTAGTGTGCAAAATTTGATCTTACGGTTTAAAATCTCCACTGGTTGCTCCTCGTAAGATGGATCCTCTCGAATCTCCACAGGTTTGAAATGAATAACGTGTGAAGGATCTGGCATGTACTTCCTTAAAGCGGATACATGAAATACATCATGTATTTGCGACAAATTAGGAGGTACGGCAACTTGGTAGCGACCGGTCCAACTTTTCTCAAGATCTCAAATGGTCCAAAAAATCTAGGGCTAAGCTTGCCCTCCTTACCAAAACGTATAACCCCCCTCCAACGCGACACTTTGAGAAATACATGATCTCCCACTTCAAACTCTAACTCACGTCTTCTATTATCCGCATAACTCTTCTGACGAGAGAAATACATGCTCTCCCACTTCAAACTCTAACTCATGTCTTCTATTATTCGAATAACTCTTCTGACGACTTAGAGTGATTAGCAAATTATCCTTAATCAAACAAATTTTTTTCGATGTAGCTTGACTGTCTCCGACCCCAAGGCACCCAAAAGTTTCCCTTCTCCATCCTCAAACCAACAAATTGGTGTTCTACATCTTCACCCATACAATGCTTCAAATGGTGCCATATTAATACTAGCTAGAAAGCTATTGTTGTAAGCAAACTCAACAAGCGGCAATTGATCACTCCAACTATCCTTAAAATTTTGTGAGCAAGCCCTAAGCATGTCCTCCAGAATTTGAATGGTCCTCTCTGACTGTCCATCACTTTGAGGATGATAAGCTATACTAAGGTCAAGTTGAGTACCCAAGGCGTTTTGCAACCCGCGCCACAATCTTGATGTAAAACGTGCATCTCTATCTGAAACGATCGAAACGGGAACACCATGGAGTCCAACAATCTCTTGAATATAAAGTTTGGCCAATCTTTCCAAGCTATAGGTAACGATCAGTTATCACCCAAACCGAATCATGACCTTGCCTCGTCCTAGGAAACCCAGATACAAGGTCCATGGCAATATGTTCCCACTTCCATTGAGGGATGATCAACTGTTGCAAAGGTCCAGCAGGCCGTTGATGTTTCGCTTTAACCTGTTGACAAATTAGATATCGAGCGACAAAATTCGCTATCTCCCTTTTCATATCATTCACCAAAACACGTCTCATAAATCCCGAGACATCTTAGTACTACCTGGATCAACTGTGAAGCTGATCGTCACACAATATTTCCTCCTTCAACCCTCCATCAGAAGGAACACACAATCTTTTTCCAAAACATAATGCCCCTTCGGCATCAGTCCTAAACTCTGGCTGTTGACCCTTTCCAACTTGCTCTTTGATCTTATATTGTTTCGAGTCGACATGCTGAGCTTGCTTAATTCTTTCAATCAAGGCCAGTTGCGCCATCAAATTACCAAAATAGTTCCCCGACCCGAAAACCAAGACATCCACACCCAAACTTTCAAGATCCGCAAGAATTTCTTTACATGAAGTAAAAAGAGGCACACGTACGTGTATTCTTTTGACTGAGAGCATCGGCCACCACATTAGCCTTCCTAGGGTGATATAGAATCTTACAGATATAATCCTTAAGCAATTCCAACCATCGTCGTTGTCACATGTTCGGCTCCTTCTGTGTGAATAAAAACATAAGACTCTTGTAATCATTGTAGATCTCACACTTCTCACCATAGAGATAGTGCCTCCAAATTTTCAAAGCAAAAACCACAGCAGCCAATTCCAAGTCATGTGTCGGGTAGTTCACTTCATACGTTTTGAGTTGTCGCGAACCGTAAGCAATAGCTTGCCCATGCTGCATCAATACACATCCCAAACCTTTTCGTGAAGCATCACTATATACCATAAATCCTCCAATCCCCGAAAGTAAGGAAAGAACTGGAGCTGAAACCAATCTTTTCTTTAAATCTAGAAAACTACGAACACACTCTTCTGACTACTCGAACTGAACTTTCTTCCGGGTCAACTGAGTCAACAGAATAGCAAGCTTTGAAAATCCCTCAATAAATCTACAATAATAACCAACCAAACTAAGGAAACTACGAACTTTTCTGACTGTTTTTGGTCTTTACAATTCCACACTGCCTCTACATAGATGGATCCACCAAGATCCCATCTTTAGACACCACATGTCCTAAAAACACAACTTTCTCAAGCCAAAATTCACATTTATCGAACTTGGCATAAAGCTTATCTTCCCTCAAAATCTGTTGCACCATACGTAAATGTTCTTCTTTGCTTTTGGAGTAAATCAAAATGTCATCAATAAAAACTATAACAAATTGGTCCAAGTATGGGTTGAATACCCGATTCATTAAATCCATAAACACTGCAGGTGCATTAGTTAACCCAAATGGCATTACAACAAACTCATAGTGTCCGTACCTCGTGCAAAAAGCAATCTTGGATATATCATGCTTTCGAATCTTCAATTGATGGTAACCCGATCAAAAATCTTTCTTGGAAAAGTATTCCGCACCTTGAAGTTGATCAAACAAATTGTAAATCCGTGGCAAAGGATACTTATTACGAACCGTAAATCTTGACTCTAGTTTTAATAATAATAAGAAGAAGAAAAAGAAGAAGTCTCCCTGTAGGGGAAATTTCACCTGACTCTTACTTCTTGGTTTGTAGCATCCTTTTGGTTTTTGGTATCATACATAACATTCTCTGCTGGAATTCTCGAGGATTCAACTCTAGTGGTAAGCAAGTGGAGGCTTAACATATGATTGCCTCCTTAGTTGTTATGCCTTTCTGGATCTTGGAAACCAGAGTAGCCGCCCCTAATGCCTCGGTTATTTATAACCAAAGATTTCCTGGTTGGTCCTTTATGAATAACTACCAATTTTTCGTGAATGGTAGAATTTGGGTTTTATGGAATCCCAAAGTTGCTAATGTTACTTGTATTGGTATGTCAGGTCAAATAATTCACTGTCAAGTGAAATTAGTGGATAGGTTGCCTCCTCTTTGTTTCCTTTGTGTATGGTTCTAATGATTCTAGTGAGAGATCTGTGCTCTGGCAGGAGCTTGAGTATAGGTCTCGCCTTTTTGGGAATGATCCCTGGTTGGTACTTGGTGACTTTAATGCTATCTAGAGTCCGAGTGAGAAGTTAGGGGGTAGTAATAAATGGCTCGCTACTATCAGGAGTTCCATGATTGTTTAATTACTTCAAAACTTTCAGATTTAAAGTATTCTGGTTGCATTTATACTTGGACTAACTATCAGGATGATGGTGATACTATTTGTAGGAAGCTTGACCATGTCCTTATTAATGATACTTGCATCTCTAATTTTCCTAAATCTTGTTCCCAACCTTTTCTGGTCACACCCAAAAGGCCCACTTGGGGTCCCATTTCGCATGACATGTCCGCACAAGCAACAGGCAACATTCAAAGTCTCCAACCGGTCAATACGTGCACGCTCAAGTCACGTGCACTTCTCACCTTTTCTACAAGACTTTGTCACCAAGAAACTGATCCTTGTGCGACTGCTCATCACGCTCTGACTGTCGCACTTCATCCTTCGTCCGTCAGCGCACCTTGGTGTCAACCGAAAGAAGTCGGCCTTGGCCTCCCCCTTGGGGTCGGCCTCGGCCTTGGCCTCCCCCTTGGGGTAGGCCTCGGCCTTGGCCTCCCCCTTGGGGTCGGCCTCGGCCTTGGCCTCCCACTTGGGGTCGGCCTCGGCCTTTCTCTGGGGTTGGCCATGGCCTCCCCCAATGGTTGGCCTTGGCCTTCCCCCTGGCTTCCATACTTAGCATCTTCACTACACTTAATGGCCCGAACGTCACTCTGCGACCCCCGTCGCCCGTACGTCACTCCGCGACCCCCGTCGCCCGTACGTCACTCCGCGACCCCCATCGCCCAGAGATCACTCCACGACCCCCGTCGCTAGAAACTCACTCTACGAGTCCTGTCGCCCGAAACTCACTCTGTGACCCCCGTCGCCTGGAGATCACTCTGCGACCCAACTCACTCTGTGACCCCTGTCGCCCGGACGTCACTCCACGACCCCCGTCGCCTGGAACTCACTCCGCGACCCCCGTCGCCCGGACGTCACACTATGCCCCAGACACCATACTTACTCCGCCGCCCCCATGCACCGTGCACTAACACAGACGTGCCCCTGACACCTTACTCAGTCTGCCGCGCCCATGCGCCGCGCCACTGACACAGTCGCTCCCCTGGCTCTCTGTCACACTACCATGCTCCTTGCATCGGTCCATCCTTTCACCACACTAGCACCTTGCCTTGGTCGTGGAACATGCGGGGATAGGCGACTTCTCCTGGACACTATCTCCGCTAGGGAGCTCTTCAACTCCCCTTCGGCCAGGTAGACGGCTCCTCTGGGATGCTACCTTGGCCTACGGAATAGGCGACTCCTCCGAGACACTATCTCCGTCAGGGAGCTCTTTAACTCCCCTTCCGCTAGGTAGACGGGCTCCTCCGGGATGCTACCTCAGCCTACGAAATAGGCGATTCCTCTAGGACACGATCTCTGTCAGGGAGCTCTTCAACTCCCCTTCTGCCAGGTAGACGGGCTCTTCCAGGATGCTACCTGGCCCGTCAAGTAGACGGCTCCTCTAAGATGTTACCTTGATGCGCTCTGAGTGCTCTGGCACAAGGACTCACCCGCTGGATAGGCAACTCCTTTGGGACACTATCTCCGCTAGGGTGTCTTCGTGACTGGCCTACGTGCTCCGGCACTGGGGGCTTACGATGGCACCCCTATGGACTATGACCCCCAGGTCACTCTAAGACGGGAGCAGGTCTCGGAGGGCATCACGCCTAGTCTGCCTGGCAGTTGGGCATCGGGTCTTCCTTACGACTGCCAGGCCTGTGGGACTCTATAAGGGCTTGGATTAGAGGCTAGATCAAGGGGGTTCTCTGGCCACACCGACGTTGTGCGAGCAAGTCTTTCCAGACAGACAGAGCGACGCTGTGCGAGGCAGGCCGGGTGAATATTCGATTCGACAGTTTGCGGAGCACCGGTAGCTGTGGACCCCTCGGTGATGTGTCACTCTCGGGGAGTGCCACATGTCGCGTGATGACATCATCATCTCAACCTCTATAAATAAAGGTCTTGAGAATTCATTTACAAGGTTGGATTTTTCAGAACACTTTTACTTTCTCACTCTAGAATTCAGAGAAACATACAGGACCCTGACTCTGGACCTAAGCATCGGACTGTGATTGTTGTCGTATATTCATCATGTGTCATCGCCCTCGTAGCACTGCCACCCTCAGGCTCTGTCTGGGAAGCCCTTGGTCTCTACCCTTGCTCCACCCTTGCTATGTCTCACATTAACATGCTTAGCAGCTGACGCGGACTGCAGCCTTTGCGGCACCTCCACGTAGGTACGAACCCACTTTCCTTGGCATCAAATCTGAAGCGGTTTTTTGTCCTAGAAGTATCTCTGATCATTCACCCATCCTCGTCCACTCTCTTGTGAAAGTTGACAAGGTGCCCAAGCCGTTTAAATTTTTTGATATGTGGACCAATCACCTTAAGTTTTTGCCTCTGGTTGCTAAAGTGTGGGGCACGCCCCTTGCGGGTTGTGTTCAGGGTTGTCAGGAAGCTAAAGTTGCTCAAGTTACAGCTTAAGGACTTCAATAAGGAACACTTTAGCAACATTTCAGGTAGACTTAATGAGGCCAGGGCTTCCTTGGAGTATGCTCAGAGCATGTTAGCGTTGAACCCTCTTGACCCAGTATGGCGTCAGATTGAAAAGGAGAAGCTTGAACTTTTTGCTAGAGTGAGTGTAGAGGAGGAAAGTTTTCTCAAGCAAACATCTGGGATTCACTGGCTTGATGTGGGAGATAAAAATAACAAATTTTTCTTTAAGTCAGTTAATAAGAGAAGGAATTTTAATAAAATAAGTTCTATTCTTCGATCTGACAAGACTATCCTTGAAGACTCGGATTTGGTTAATGCTTCGATTGTTGACCATTTTCAGAGTTTGTTGGGAACTCATGGTCTGGGTCACTATCCGGGTTTGATTGAGCTGAGGAACTGGATGTCAAAATCCCTTTCTGATTCTCAGCAACGTGAGATAGGTCGAGAGGTTTCTGAGGATGAGATTCAGAAGGTTTTCTTCTCTCTTAAGGATGGTAAATCCCCTGGTCCTGATGGGTATAACGCCTTCTTTTTTAAGAGGGCGTGGCATATTATGGGATAAGAGATTGTGGAAGCGATTCAGGATTTTTTTGGTAATGGTCAGCTTCTCAAAGAAGTTAACCATACTTTTCTTATCTTAATTCCCAAAGTGACTAATCCCTTGAGCCTTAATGATTACAGGCCTATTTCTTGTCATAACACGATTTATAAGTGCATAGCCAAGATAATTGCTAATCGAGTTTAGGTGGTGCTTGGGGACCTCATTGATCCTTCCCAGACGGCCTTTCTTACCTCTCAAAGTATTGTAGATAATATCCTCTTGTCTCAGGCAGGGGGTAGGCGTGGTATCAGGCAGGGGGATCCGATGTCCCCCTACCTTTTTGTTATTTGCATGGATGTTCTTGTAGGGATGTTGCAGAGACTAGTAGTTGGTAGTCGGTTTTGTTACCATTGGAGGTGCCAAAAAGATGGTATCTTCCAGCTTGCCTTTGCTAAAGATCTCATGGTTTTTTGTAGGGGTGACCTTCCTTCGGTTCAGGTCTTGAAACATGGACTTTCTATCTTCCAGCCGTTCTTGGGACATGTTCCCAATCCGAATACGAGCCATTTTTTTCTCTGGTGTTGAGCCTTCTACCAAGACTTTGATCTCTTCTTGTCTTGGCTTTCTTGAGGGAGAGCTCCCTATGCGATATCTGGGAGTCCCTTTGATTTCCACTTGTTTGTGAAAAGAGGACTGTCAGCCTCTTTTGGACCGCATCGTGCAGAAATTCAAGCATTGGACTTGCAATTACTTGTCGTATGCTGGTAGGGTCCAATTGATTAGATCAATTTTGTTCTCTATCCAAGTATACTAGGCTTCAGTTTTTATCCTTCCAAAGAAAGTGATTCTAGATATGGAAAGGATTTTTGAGCTTTCCTTTGGAAGGGTACAGGGCTTTGTACCACAGGAGCCAAGGCGGCTTGGGCTGATCTATGTTGGCCTAAGGTAGAGGGTGGCCTGGGTATTAAGCGGATTAAGGTGTGGAATTTTGCTGCCATCTCTAGGCACATTTGGTCCATCATATCTTTCAGGTCGGACTCCCTTTGGCCGCGGTGGGTCAAGTCCAATATTCTTATAGGAAGGAGTTTTTGGGAAGTCTCTTACCCTAGCGATTATAGCTGGTCTTGGCCTAAGATTCTCATGGTTAGGGATATGATTTGCTCTTTTCCTCGATATATCATTGGGGTGGTAGTAGGATATCTCTGTGGTTTGATTGGTGGCACCTAATTGGCCCAATCATTCTTACCCTTTCTGGTATGATTATTTTTTACTCGGGTCTGGATAGGTGAGCGAGGGTTTCTGATGTGATCTTTGGCTCATCGTGGTGCTGGCCTGTGTCCAACACCCTTGAGCTAATGGAGTTGCGCGAGAATACCCTAGCTCTTTTTGTCCTGCCTCGGATACGCCTGATAGGATCGTCTGGACGGTTAGTGGTTCTGGGGATTTCTCCATTGAGTGTAAGTGGGAAGCCCTTCATCATAAGCGGTCGTCAGTTAGATGGGCATGCTTACTGTCGTGTAAGTGGCGTGTTCCACATCATAACTTCCTTTTATGGTTGGCCATTAGGGAGAGATTAAGTACGTAGGATAGGCTGTTTGCTTTTCATGTCATTCCTAGCATGGGCTGTGTTTTTTGTCGCATTCCTTTTGAGTCCCACGATCATCTATTTTGTTAATTGCCCTTTCACGTTCAAATTATGGTCTTTTATTCAAAAGAAATGCAATTTTAACTGGCCTTTGTTGAGTTGGCAAGGTATAATTAATAGAGCTTCCTCTGAGTGGCAGGGCCCGGGATTTCTGGCATCGGTCTGTCAGATAGCGTTTGCGGCGTTGGTGTACTATATTTGGTGAGAGCGGAATTCTCGTTCCTTCCAGAATAAGTATATTGATATGGTTTCTTGGTCTGTAGGTCTTGTGCAGATCATCCGGTGAAGGTTATTCTCTTGTAGAAAAGTGGCCGATACCCCAACTAACCGATGGTTCCAGGGTGAATGGTAGCTCCCCGACTTCATATTTGTCTGATTCCGTCATGGTTTGGACAGATTGATTTTGGGTGATCGATCCGTGTACAGACAGACCGTTGCAGTGTTTAGAATTTTATTTTACAGTTTTAGTGTGATGATCTTTCCACCAGGACCTCCAGATTCCACGTGCTTCTCTTGTGGCCACTACTGGGTCTTTTGTAACTCTCTTGCTGATCTAGCTTCGGTGTTATGTATTAACTTTTCTCTTTGTTGCCAGTGTGGCATGTTTCTGCCTATCTTAGGTTTTCTCTTCGCTTTTGCTTAGCAAGACTCGCATTTCGTTGTTGTTTCCCTGGGCATGCCCCTTGCAGATGTTGTACTATTGTTTCATCGGCTGATATATATTTTTATTTATCGAAAAAAAACTGTAATATGATTCAACTCTCTATAGTCAATGCACAATCTCATTGTTCTGTCCTTCTTCTTCACAAATAAAACAGGTGCACCCCAAGGAAAGACACTTGGGCGAATGAAGCCTTTCTCAAGCAATTCTTGAAGTTGCACTTTATGTTCTTTGAGCTCAGCCGGGGCCATACGATAAGGAACCTTAGAAATTGGAGCAGCTCTTGGTACAAGGTCGATAAAAACTCAATTTCACGATCTGGAGGAAGATCAAGGAGTTCTTCCAAAAACACATCCAAAAATTTGCTAAGGACGGGAATATCGGATAAGTTTTGAACAGCTATACAAGTATCCACAATGCAAGTTAAATATCCTTGACACCCTTTCCGAAGCAAACGTCTAGCTCACAAGGCAGATATAAGGCAAGATGATGTTATAGAAGTAGAACTCTTATACTTGAACTTAGATTGACCGGGAATTCAAAAATGTACTTCTTTGGCATAGCAATCTAACGAGGCATGATAGGGAGACAACCAGTCCATGCCGAGAATTCGACCGATAACTTTTTAGTCGGCCAAAAACTTTTTAGTTGACCAAAAATTTCAATAGCTTATTCTACACACAAAAATTTTCTTATTCCAAGCAAAACCCATTTTCTTAATATTATCAAAAGACCACAAACATATTTATTTAAAATAATAATTACGCACAAGAAAAGAAGAATTTTTGGGGTATTACATTCTCTCCCTTAAAAGAATTCTGTCAGCGGGATTAAAACGTACCTTAAACGTCAAAGAGATGAGGGTGCTTTACGCGCATAGCATCCTCGAGTTCCCACGTCGCTTTTTTCGGGCCTTTTTTCTGGGCTGCTATGCAGGGCCTAATTTGTACATTTATTTATTTTAATTTTTTTGGGGGTGCTTTCTATGGCGTCTTCTGATTTTACTTTGAACGAAACTGGTCTTGGTAACGTTCGTTCGTTTGAGATGCCTGTCGGCACTCGGGTATCCGATTTCCTGAAACGGAATGCTCAGTCTGTTCGTGATGATGTCACTTGTGTTCCTAATTTGGTGGCTTCTCCTTCTTCACCCATCAGGCATCGGGAGGCTACCCCTAGACCCTCGGGTAGTGATATTCAGGGATGTCCAGTTCTGGCAAAGATTGGTGGACCTCTTTTGAAGAAAATTGATGGTTCAAATTGTTCTGATGAGGAAGCAGCTGTTATCGCGGAAACTAGTGGGTTACAGGATCGCTTCTTGAGAGGTTCATTGTCAGCCCGCCAATTTGGTTTGCTTATGGAGGAGCTGGATTACCGGCGATAGGTCGGTGATGAGAAATGTGCATTGCAGATGGAGGTAGATTCACTTCGGTGGCAGATGGGTTCTAAGTCGCTACTGGCCTCTCAGTCCCGTTCTCGTGATAGAGGTGGTACCGGTAGGGGTGTCAGAGGAGGTCGGGGCAATTGGAGTGATGCTCGACCAAGGGGAGGGGCGGCCTTTGGTGAGGATTCTAGGGCAGACGTTCAACGCCTTATTGCTTCTTCACCACATCCATCCTGGGCTGACAAGGTGAAACCAGGACCTTCCAGTTCTAGAGGTAAGATGAAATTATCTTACTTCCCGCCAACGATTGCTGAAGGTAAGGTACAAGTTTCTCCCCCTAAAGTCATTGCTGAAGAGGGTATTGCATTGTGGGATAACTGTGTTGTGGGCTACTTTGTAGAAAAAAATTTGCCTTATTTCACTGTTTACAACATTGCCCGTAAATTGTGGTTGAAAGATGGGTTACAAAAGGTTTTAGTTAATGATAAGGGTCTTTATTTCTTTATATTCTCTTCCATGGATACGGTAGACATGATTCTGGATTCGGGTTCGTGGCATTTTGTGAACAAATTAATTGTGTTACAACATTGGAGACTTGGTATGAATTTATGCAAGGAATCCTTTGATGTTCTACTGTTGTGGGTTAGACTCTACAACATTCCTGTTGAGTACCTGACAACTAGTGGGTTGAGTTACGTAGCGAGTGGCATTGGGAAGCCACTATATGCGGACTCGCTTACTGAGAGATGTGAGCAGATAAGATTTGCCCGTGTGTGTGTTGAGGTTTCTGCAACCAGGGAGCTCATTGATGAACTTGTTATTGTGCCAAACTTGAGTACCTGGCAGGAGGAGATCCCCCCTCTGATCCTGTGATTGTTCGGGCAGATTATCAGTGGCGCCCTCCAGTTTGCACGGTGTGCAAGTGCTTCGGACATACTACCCTGTCTTGTACTCGGTCTAAGAGTGATAGGCCCCATTCTCCTTCACTGTCTGTTCCGAAGCAATCTAACACGTCCCTCCCTGCCTCTGTTGCTG
>JAVXUP010003497.1:0-65457 GCA_033070095.1 Escallonia herrerae | reverse complement strand
GTTCCATGTTCTTATACTCGTTTGCCTGCTATGCGTGCATATCCAACGGCAAAAGGCATGCTCGAAAGCCAACAATTTTTTTCTTTGAAACAAAGAAAAACCTGTTAGGTTATCAATTGGTCTTAAAGCTCAATTTATATTGGATCGGAAAATATATACCATACTTAACACTACCCATATGGGAGACATATGCTTACGATTTTAATGTGGCATGCTAAGTTGAGATTGGTAACCATTGAACGATTTTTTTTCCAGTGCTTCACTTAGCGATAGAGCTAGATAAGAATATAATGGTTGGTTCTACCATTCCCTTGTACCTAGTACCAATATTTAGGTCTGCTGTCCATTTCACTTAAACCCTATTAATTTTTTTTTTTTGCCAATTAGACCCCAAAAGGTTATCAAATAAAATTTAGTGTGAGCCATTTTAGGTCACCATTGAAGGTTTGATTTAAAAACTATTTCTAGGTCATATTATGAGGCCAGAGCGGTGGTTATGGCCAGTAGTGGTTCCGGGTTGGGTTTAAAATGGGCATGGATGCACAACGATGAGGCTGAGGACACAGCATAAAGTAAGGCGGCGAGTATGGAGCCCATGCCATATCCAATGGCGACTGGGGTTTCACGGGTCATATTTTTAAAACTTGACACCGATTTACTTTTTTGCATTGAGTGCTCTTTTATAGTCCACACATGTTCTGAAAGTTGAAAAAGGGAAGTCCAATCTATTTAGTTTTCTGAGACTGATGGATGAAAGGGTTTGATTAGAAATAAATTAACAAACTAGTAGCCAAAAAAGCTATTTTTCTGTTTTGTTAATAAGAGAATTGCATTGATAATGGAAAATAAGTAACCGGCCTTAGGGCCATACAAACAGTTACATATTAGTTACAATAGTTCGGCTACACGTGCCTGTAAACTATCAGTGCACACCACACATATCTATGAATAAATCATCACATCAGAACAACAAAAAATAGGCTATCTTTGAATGTGGTCATCGACCAATCTTGGTAGACGGTAATACGGGCTGACAAGCAAAAGCAGCAAGGGAGCATGCGTCTTTTAAAAGATGGGGATCCACCTTGTAATGCTAAAATCATGATAGTCGGTTATAATATAGTAAAAGTCATAGATAATGAGTGCCACCGTATCTAATATATTCTCAGAACTTGCAATCTAGTTAAGGAGAAAACTAGACTCAGTTAGAAACTCGATTTGTAAAAAAATTTGTTTAAGTGCTCATGAAGATGCTATAAGAAGACCATGAGCTAAAGCACTATAATTGTCAGGCGACAATGCTGAGAAAGTCTCTGAACTGCATCTAAAGTTATTTGAGAAACAAGATAAACCAATATCGGCCCGAGGATGCTTATTATCAAATCAAGAGTAAAAAGCCATGGTAACAATGTGGGTATTCAAACAAGCACAAGGCATAGGGTAGCTATGAACAATGGGGTCCTATGCACAAATTCGGAGTATAAGGTTTAATTTTTACGGGACTCTTTGGTTGTGGTAGAGAACATGGAGAAATGGGTAATCTAAGGTCCCGTTTGACATGATTTTTTTTAATTTTTTTTTTAGTTTTGGAAACTGGAAAAAATAAAGCATTTGGTAACCATTTTTTTCCCCTTCAGTTTAAAAAACCAAATTTTAAATCAAGGCTATTTTTAAAAACTCCAAACTCCAAAAATGAGTTTTTTTTCAGTGTTAGTTTTTTTTTTGAGATCGCCACCACCACCCACCGTCCACTACTGGCAGCCACCGCCATGGAGGCCACCTCCGGCGATCGCCGATCGTCGACGACCACCTCCGGCTACCACCGTCGGTGATTGCCAGTGACCATCGCCGATCGTCGGCAGCCACCAGCCACCGTCGGCCACCGCCATGCCCCACCACCGCAAACCACCACAAAAAAAAACTGGGTTATCAAACACTCAAAAAAAATCTAAAAAAAAAACTGGGTTATCAAACACCCACTTGTTTTTGTAAAAAAAAAAAAATTAAACTACTCTTAAAAAAAAATTTTGGAAACTGAAAACCAAATTTTTTTTTTGTCAAATAAATCTTAAGTAACCCAGAATTGATGGAATTTGTGCAAGTAAGGATTTGCGATATAATACCCCTTGGGTTAAAGGGTATGTTCTGGAAAATAAGATTGTTTCTATGTATCCAAATGAACCAGATTGTGATGAAAAAAATATTAGGTGGCCAGGACATTGGTGCTCCTAAAAAAGTAGCTAATCCAAGTAACAAGCCATTCTCTTCCCGAACAGTTGATGTCGTCAATGTGTATTCCGATTGGTATACCAAACCAAATAGGTCTAACTTAAGGACATTTTAGCAAAAAAGTGATTGGTATCTTCACTGTGACGATCACACAATGGGTAAATATCGGTCGATTGAAGGTTGTGTTTTTTAAGGTTGGATAATATCTGCAATCGATCCCATAAGTTCTGCTAGATTAAGAAGCAAATCTTAAGAGGCAGAGGCAATCTCCATAGTCTATTGACTCTATTCCAAATTATTGCATTGGAGTTACTTGGTAGGTATGGTAGCTTTTTACTCGAGCTTAACTCCAAAGCTTTTGCAGTATATATCATGCTATATGATGAAGATACTGTAAACTCTCCATGTACTGGTTTTCCCCATACAAGTTGGTCATCAAAGTCCACACGTGGAATATCAATAGCGAGGATAGAATTAGCAATAACAGGACTGAACAAATTTGCAATCTTGTTGTGATTCCACCTACCATCCTGAATCAGGTCACTAGCGAAATTAGTATACAAGGCACGGTTACCCTCAGGTGTCAAGGCGGCCGATCGAAGGGATCCAAAAATCATTTCAAATAGAAATGCTTCTACCATTGCCAACTTGCCACCTAAGGCCAGATAATAATGTCTTTCTTCCATTTAAAATGCCATGCCATCCATTTGAGAAGCTACCCCTAACTGGGGAAGATAGGAAATAGTGACGGGTACGATATTTATCTTGTATCACTCGGGCAAGGAGAGATTCCAGGTCTACCATGATTCTCCATGTAGTTTTGGATAGGAGTGCTAGATTAAACAGCCTAGTATCTTTGAAACCCAGGCCACCTATATCCAATTGCCTGCATAAAGCATGCCAATTGATCCAATGTATGCTTCAATAAATATCATTACCTGACCACCAGAAATTTGCTAGCAGAGTGTCTATCTTTTGGCATACATGGATGGGAAAGAGACATACTTGCATATAGTAAATGAGGAGAGATTAAAGTACAGATTTGATTAGTGTAGCACGTCCTTCTTTATTAGGAAGAAGCCCTTTCCAACTTGCACATCGGTCATTGACTTTATCGATTAGGTCTTGGAAGAAGCCTTTCTTCTTAGGAATGGAGTCTAGGGTGGTTCCTAAATAAGTCCCAAAAGATGTCGACAGCTTAAACCCCAAGCCTTGTGCTACTAGATTATTATTAGTCTGGCGGGCGTTTAAGCTCAAAGTATAGAGGACTTGCTAAGATTAATTTGGTGGCCGGATTCCGGGCAATAACGATCCAGTATAGATTTAATAGACCCTATCGATTGCAGAGAAATCATGGTAAAGATGCTGGCAACTTCCTTAGCTTGATACCAACAATGGCATGCATATCCTTAGCACGAGTCACTGATGCGCGCTAATAGTTGTTCTGCACACAAAATAAATACATCAGGTGATAACAAGTCCCCTACCTCAAACCACACTTGGGCTGGATACAAGTTGATGGCGTGCCATTGACCATCACATCATAAGAAACTGTAGACACGCATTGCATCACCAGATTGATAAGAGGTGCAGGAAACCTAATATTCCTAAGGACGGCTTCAAGATCATTCGAATTTACACGATCTTACGTTTTACTCATATCCATCTTGATCACACCAAAAAGTTTGCCCTTTGATCTTTTAGCAAGCCTAATTTTGTTGTTAACTCTTAAGCAATAAGAATATTATCTGTTATATGTCTCTTTGCCACAAAAGCATTTTGGAATTGAGAAATAAGATCACTTAAGAAACTTTGGTACAATTAACCAGCACCTTGGAAATGATTTTATACATGGTGTTACAAAGGCTGATTGGTCTGAAGTCGCTGGCCGATAAAGGGTTTTTGTACTTGGGAATCAGCACAATAATAAAAGTTTTGTTTGTTACACATAACATATGACCCGATCTAAGGAAAGATAGTGCAGTCGCCGTAATGGGTCTTCCCATGAAATCCCAACAAAGTTGATAAACAATTATTGGAATACCATCCAGTCCAGGGGCTTTGAGTGGCTTGATTTGAAAGAGGGCTTGTTGGACTTCCGAGGTTGTAAAAGGTCTTTCTAAGAAGCTTATAATCTATTAATCAGCAAGGGTTTTGGGAATACCCTCTACTGTTGTCAAATTATTGGACTGATCAGGGGATTGATTTGGAAGACAAAAAATGTTTCTAAGCCGGGAAACCCTAGAGCTAAGTTGGTATGTAATCCTTGACTATTAATACAAACAAAACTTTATGCTCATAATTTGGAAGAACCGAAGAAATATATGATATTTCTTGTATAGTCATTTTGTTGGTTTAACAAAGTGAAAGCAAGACAAAGAAATAGTAGTTATAGTAAACTATGGCGTGATAGCGCATTAGCATTAGCCAACGATTATCCATATTGCACGTTATAAAAATAAAGAAAGCCTTTTAACATGAAATTTTTTAGAAGGTGTCTTTAGATAGAGGCTAACTGTGCACCTTTTTGACTAACTTGCACCATTTTATCGCCTAAGGAGACATTAGTGACTAATTTACACTATCATAGTGACAAAATGGACAAAAAAATTTTGAATTCAACCCCACCCGCTTATTTTATGGTTATCTATTGTATGACAGCATGAGAACTTGAATAAAAAGTATTGTTCACTGACCAAAAAAACCCTCTGCATTAAAAGGAGTTGTACTGGGCTATACTTAACAACATTTACTACCACAGCAGTCTGTCTACAGGCTTGTGAATAAATACGCACCAAAGACAACACCAAGCCCCCCCTTCTTCATTCAACTTCTCTCACCGGTCACCGCCCCTTCAAAAGCTCCTCTAGATTTTCTCCCACCTTGACTATCCATTTAATGCCCACAAAAATAAATAACTTCACTTTCAAACTACATCTCTCTTTCAAACCCTCAAGATATCAAGAATGGGCAAGAAAATGAAGCTCCCATCTCTCCCCAAAACCACAGAACCACCCTCATGGCCATGGCCAGCCTGTGGAAGCCCCAAAACCCTCTCTTTCCGTGCCGGGAACGACGTGTTCAAGACCATAAACTCGGCTTATATCAATGACACCCCGCTAGAGTCACGTCTCAAATACGGCTTTTCAAAAGCTGTTGAAAAGTCAGATGATCACTTGTTTTGCGACGGAGAGAGTACGTCTGAAGACTATGGCTGCGAATCCGTCGAGGCGGTTATTCGCGGGTTGCGGTCGGGCGAGAGGCTATTTTACGAGCCGGGTACAACGAGCTCGATACTTGAGGAGAAAAAGGCAGAAGAGTTTCCATTTAAAGATAGTGTGGTCATGGCAATGAACTCTATGGATCCTTTTATGGATTTCAAGAGGTCAATTGAGGAAATGGTGGAGGCTCACGGTTTGAAGGATTGGGACTGTCTTCAAGAGCTTTTGAGTTGGTATCTACGAGTCAATAGGAGAGGCAACCATGGGTATATAGTCGGAGCCTTTGTTGACTTGCTGGTTGGTCTTGCTTTTGGTTCTTGCACTACTACTTCTACTTCTTCCTATTCTAATGGTGATGATGATCATTCTTTATCGGTTACAACTCGTTCTCCTACTTCAGCTTTATCATTTTCTTCCTCCACCCCTTCAACTAGTCTCTGCTTATCTTCATTAGAAGCTGAGGATCAGGATGAGAGAGAAAAAACAGCTGAGTGTGCTTCATCTCAGATGGGAATTAAAAGCATACTGTAAGTTCTTAAGAAGGGTGGTGAAAGCTTCAGAGAGAAATATTATGTTATTAAGAGAAGTTGCAACTGTGACCATAGCATAAGCATCTGTGACTGGTATCCTTTTCTGGCAACATGTCTTTTTTCTCTCCTTATTATCATTTTCTCTTTTCTGGAATGATGGTGAAGCTTCACTGATTTTCCCCTTGCACGTATCTCTCTCCTTGTTTATGTGGTTTGGTTGCCTAACGTGTGTAGCAAACTTTTTTCTAAGGATTGCCACCTAGTTAAGAGGTAAATAAGGTTGAAGATGGACGTAAAGGCGGCCTTTTTTTTTTCTTGGCAATGGCAACCTTGGAGGTAAATCAGTCCCTGACAAATGACAAGTTAACGACTGTACCTTAGAAACTTTGTTAGCTATATTGGGCATTTTTCTCGTTCTAAAGCTGGAAGCTTTCTTCTGTCTTATCTCATTCATCCGCTGATCAGAAAAATGCCATGTGATATACGATACTTAGTGATGGGTACAACTCTATCTTTCAAATCGTCACTTTGCAGTAAAGTTAATTTCCCAAATTTCATTGCATAAAGTAAGAGAACGAGGCTCGGTCTTACCTTAATACAGCTATAACTCCTAGACACAAGGTTCAAAATGAGAAGACAACTTCCGGTAGCACCATCCAATTTGCACGGAGTGGAAATTAGAATTGTTGCGCAAACGTGAAGTCAGATTAGAATATAGTTGGAGTAAAGAAGCTGTGAAGGACTTGCTTCAACGGCATTCTGCTATTAATTAGTGACTGCCAAGTTAGTTGTATTTAAACCTAAAATATGGCATAAGGCTTTACTTTGATCCAGCAATATCGGCCGTTGGATGAGTACGGGAATGTGGGGTACCTACTGCACCAACATAATAAACATGATGGTACGATCACGGCCGTCGGTTTTGAATTTGGGGAAGTCATTATCAATTGATAGCAACAATTCTGCTGCAGAACTCTCGGGTGGTCCATTACTCCTATCCCTGCACCTGTAAGATTATCATAACCCCAGAAATTGAGAACACACACACTCTCTGAAACGTCTCTAACATGGGATGAATATTGCTACCCAGGCGCTTGCTAATAGCAAGACAGAAAACAAATCGCCAGCCCCTCAACTGCCTGCTGGCCACATAATTGCGACTTCACTGCAACAGAAATTAAAAACGGCCCTTCAACTATATCCAAAGAAAATAGTTGGATTCGACACATTATTGGGGTGCCAAAATAGGCTTTTGAACAATTAATTAGTAAAAATGTGGTGATAGTAGGCATGGAAGTGATACGAACTAATATAACAAGAGAAATTGGCTGAAAATGATGACCAGTGTGTCGCATTTTTTGGTTCATTAGTGAGTAGGTTGTTGAAAACTGACAAACGTATTGTTAAAGTACCTATTTGAAACCACTAATAGTTGCACGATTCCGGGGATTTTTTTAATAACAGCTTGGTTTTTTTTTTTCTATTGTTGCTCTAATTATTCCACCTAATTAATTGCCCGAATTGGCTGAAAGCTCTCTCTTGGGTTTTTGCTAGGGCTCCTTGTCACCTCAATCCTCACTGGCTGATGTCAAAGGTTCAGAGTCTCATTCTCTCTTTCTCACTCTCTCTATGAGTGACTAAACTTTGGAGGAAAAAACAAGTAAATTGAAATATTCCTAAGTGGTGCAGGAGAATGTCACTGCCAAAAATTGCATGTGTTCGTGGTCCTAAACCTGAAATTGAATTATTGAAACTGATATTTGATCCCATCAAAACTAGAATATACATGTTCTAGATAAAAATGGCACTGGAATTTATCCATGCTACCCTTAGACCATTTAATGAAGCATCCAACCAGGGGGACTACATGCACAAGGAAAGACCTCAAAAAATGATATGCATATTAGGTTCGTTTCATTAGTATTGACAATGCTCCCCATGGTGTAGCATGACTTAATTGGAGTCACTCGGATTGAGCCCGGAACCTACATAATAAGACCCTTAAATATTACTTCGTGAACCGTAGCAGTCAATGTAGGAGCCCGGAACCTACATAATAAGACGTTGTAGGAGCTCCCCATGTGCAGTCAGGATTGAGACGTAACATACTACATTCTAGATCCGTAGCAGCATTGTAGATAAATTTCTGACTAGGACACTAGGCATGAGGGCCTCTTAGCACGTCTTTTATAAGTAGTGAAAACTTGGGTTATGACACAGTGTCTAAAGCTACTTACCATGTAAAGGACGGGAAAACACCGCTGCTAAAAAGGTTATTTTTATATTGTCTACTCGACTACTGATACTCTGAACTTTTTATTTTCTTTTGAGAGCGGGCCTAGAAAAATAGGTAAGATCAAATTGTCAAGTTTGACGCCGCAGCTAGCTACCTTAATCCCTATTCCAATCTTTGGAGGTTAAAGTATGTAGCCATTTCTAAGACTGCATTTCTCGATATATAATCCAAAGAAGCACCAAACCAAAGAGCAATGCAACTACTATGACGAGAGCAGCAGCCTCATGGAGACAGCCTAGCATGAAAAGCTCCACTTTTTGTGCAGCTTCACACCATGATTGGGTGCATTGATACCATTAAAACACATATTTAAGTTCTGTATTTGTCAACTATATACGCTAAAACTTTGTTTTTTGCGGCTGAATTAGTTTAGTCTCCCTGGCTTCAATCCCCGAGTGAAGATTCTTGCCTGAGAAACGAACCTTCTAAACCTTGTGCCTAATATTTTTTAGACTAAGCCTCATTAACTAGGTCCATATAATCATAAACTAATGCACGTCTTATTATGTTTGTATAAAGAAAGGTATGTGCAATAAACCATTTCTTGCTTGCCGTAAATGGACTGAGAAATGTGGTTAATTTATTTCAATGGCTCGGGATTCATTGGCGTTTCCTCCGAAATTTCAAACACTTAGGTGTTGAGCTTGTTTTAAAAAGATAAGAATAAACTTTGGCTCATACCTGAATTGTAAGATTCTTCTTCCAACCCCGTATATAGTGACTGTTAATAAATTGGGTCAGTGGACCCATTATCCGCCTACTAACAAATAATGTGTATTTGTTAGTCTAGATAATTACAATTATTTAGAGAATATTTATCTCCTAAGAGTTTGAGATAAATACAATATTTATCTCATAGGTGTTTGAGATAAATACATCTTTATCTCCTAAGTGTTTGAGGTAAAGCTTGTCTCTAAATACTATCTCTATATAAAGGCTAGAGATATCTCAAGAAATCATAAGTCGTGCAACTATAAGTCACAAGACAATCCCTCTCTCTATAGCACTCTGTCTAGAGTAATCACCAAGCTCTAGGATTTTGTTCGTGGATGAAGAACTCGACTCTAGTAGCCGTTTTCATATCTGCAAAAAAGATCAAGCGTGTTGGAGGCTCGTAACAACAAAGATCCATCGTCGGAATTTTCGGAGACTTCATACAGTATATTTCCGAACCCACTACGTATTACGTGATAGCGCATTAATTGTTATTCAACATTGGTATCAGAGCATGAGTACTTGTTGATTCGCCTTTAACATGCTAGAGTAAATTATGTGCATGTTGCGATATTTTTTCGAATATATGAATGAGACCCATTATGAAAAATTCAAAATTTTTGAGCATGTTATTCTAAAAACCAATTTTATGATTTTGTTCTCCTATGGTTAAGGATGAACTTCATAAAATTTCGTAATTATTGGATGCATGATTTGTGAGAAATCACGATTTTATTTTTCATGAAAACTATGATTTTTTTCAAGTTTTGGGACTCAAATTCAGAGCATGATATTCAGCTTTTATCATGATCGGTTGATACATAATTAATCTATGTCGCATGAGCTTTCCAACGATATATGACACGCATTGATCGGCTTAAAAACGAGAGAGATATGGCCTTCAAAAGTTAGCCTTGCGGCATGGCGGCAGCTGTGAAAAGTAGGGTTTTCTAATGAAGAAGATGAACAGTATTATACGCACGCCACGCGCTCAAAAGGAGCTGCCACAGGTCAAATAAGCCAAGAACGCGTGCCACGCGTGAAGTCAGCTTCCCCACGCCCTACACGCGCGCTCAGCCACGTTGCACGCTCATCCACATGCCTGAGCACACGCTGGCCATGCGCCACACTTGAAAAAGTCAAGCTGCTGCTCACGCACTGCCCACACGCGCGCGTGCTTCACACGCGCCTGCCAGAGAACCTTAGAAGCTGCCCCACGTGCACGGTGGCGCGTGGAGGTGCGTGACCACTGTTTTTTGGCCGGTGTCTGTCATCGCTGATGAGTGAAGCTCTAACTTGGCTTTAGATTTTTTTTTGTGGCGTTAAATTTACCTTTATACCCTTTGAGTATGTTCTGTTTAATTTTTAAATGACTTTTTCTATGGAAATTACCTTTAAAATTTTTTTTATACACACAGATTTTTTTCTTTAATTTCAGAGGAAATATTAGGGTTAAATTTATTGTTTCTCATCATTTAAAAATTGATCTCTTGCTTTTAGACTATTTGTGAGTATTTTTTGAGGTACTTTTGTAGTCCTAAAAATATAAATAATGCGTAAATATTAATTTTTACACTTCGTGGGGAGAAATAAATATTGTGGAGAGTTATATGACATAGATAATTTGTGTCTTATTTGTTACATGCTCGCCTTGATTTGCGTTATGATTTAAATATGCTTTTTGTTAAAGTATATTTGTTTGGTTTTGGTAAGTCCACATTTTTTTTAAAACATAATTTCAAGGCCTACATGCCCGTTTTCCTTGGAAGGAGAATGTGGCATATTCATCCATTTAATTACCCTTTAACTTGTTATTTGAGCATGCTAGTTTTAGGTTTAATGGATGGATATTAGATTGGCATTCTAAAGAAACTTATGTTTATGTGTTTACTTTTGTTTTAAGAAAATTCTTTTGAGAATAATGTGTTGTGCGGCATCTTTATTTGTTTTGTTGGAGTAGTTTGTAGTAAGATTCTCAAAGATGTTGTATTCTATTATTTCTCTGTATATTTTCAGAAAGCCATGTACGGGGATGTAACTTCGCACGCACATTATTCAAGTCAGAATTTTCTTAGCATAAGTTATTAGAATGCCAATACGGCTCAATGGAGTCCTTGCACACTTTATTACATGGTGCAATTTTATATTGTTCTAAATTATCACGTGGATGATTTATTACAATGTGGCTTATATGATGATGAAATTTATTGCAAAAAAAATTACTTAGAAAATATTTCCCAACTCACATACATGGGAGATGGTTACGAGCTTAACAAATTTTTGATTTCATGATGTGAGGAAGGATTATGTTTTTCATTTGAATTTTTTGAAATAAATAGAAGGATGAATAATTAATGTCTTTTTCTTTGTACAAACTAATGTAGTGAATAGAATGGCCACCAAGAATGTCATAGTTGATCTCGTTAAGGGTGAGAAACTTAACGGAGATAATTACGACGTTTGGCACAAAAAGATGAAATTCATGCTAAACAAACAAGAACTCGAGGAGCACTTGACCAAAGAGATGTTCGCGCCCACTGAGGGGCAACCCCTAAGAGACCACACTGCCTACTAGAAATGGAATCAGAAAGATCGTAGTGCGCACTACACCCTGTTGAGCAGCTTGCAAAATGATCTAATCGGGCAGTATGACGAACTTTCAACTTGCAAAGCTTTATGGGGATTAGCTCAAGTTCTCTTTTGGTGGAACCTCAACTACGCGGTTTCGTAGCCTTGTGATTAAGTTTGAGGAGTACACAAAAGACCCTAAGTATACCGTGAGTGAACATCTAAGGGTGATGTCCAATATGACTGGTAAGCTGAAGGATGCTGGCCATGCGCTCACAGATGAGCAACAAGTCATAGTTGTCATAAGGTCTCTTCCTGCCTCATGGGCCAATATGAAACAAATATTGACCCACAGTTAAAACATCAAGAACTTTTTTGATGTTTCACAGCATGTCATCCTTGAGGACGAGACTCGAGATACTGACACGACCCTTACTTATGTCGCCCAAGGGGAATCGCGCAATGCAAATGGCAAGCACGGAAGACAAAGTAAGAAAGGCAAGAAAAGAGAGGCTAGCACTTCTGCGCCAAAAGGAAGGGAAAATAAAGAAACGTGAGATAGG
Organism: Escallonia herrerae; assembly: GCA_033070095.1. Taxonomy (NCBI): domain Eukaryota; kingdom Viridiplantae; phylum Streptophyta; class Magnoliopsida; order Escalloniales; family Escalloniaceae; genus Escallonia; species Escallonia herrerae. The sequence continues at coordinate 53,336 of JAVXUP010003497.1, read as the reverse complement.
AAAATGTGGTGGGAAAAAGGATTTGTCTAAAGTCAAATGCTTCAACTGTCAACAAAAAGGACACTTCGCTCATGATTGCACTGAGCCGAAGAAGGTACTTTCAGAATCTCTCTCTCAGTTATATGTTTCCTCACATATGATGGTTGCTCATTCCCAACCTGTGTGGTTTGTGGATACAGGTGCAACAAAACATGTAGCACGTGATCGAGAGGGGTTCATAAATTATCACCCAATTCCAGCGGGAAGCAAACATATCTTCATGGGAAACAATAGCTCGGAAGAGGTGCTAGGGTTAGTTCTTACCACCTCAAGTTGTGCATTGGGCGCACATTGATTCTTAAGGATGTGCGAGATGCACCCACTGTTCGGCTTAATCTACTTTCAGTTACTGCTTTATTAGATAGTGATTTTTCCTTTATTTTTAAGGGTGATAAGTTGGACATCTTTTTGGAAGATGTTTTGTTCGGACATGGTTTTTGCATGGATAGTCTTTTTCAATTGGATTTAATTGATTCTCAGTCCTCTAATTCTTATGTGGTGAATGATAATATTGTGAATGATTCCACCACTTGGCATGTAAGACTGGGCCACATAGGCCAAGATAGAATGACTCGTTTGGCTAAAGAAGGCCTTTTGGGCCCACTCGCAAGAGTCAATCTACAAACATGTGAGGCTTGTTTGGCCGGTAAAGCATACAGGAAGCCTTTTGGAAAGGCTGTGAGAGCAACTCAGCCACTTGAGCTAGTTCACTTTGACATATGTGGACCTATGAGTGTAAAGGCACGCTATGACACCTCTTATTTCTTTACACTGATAGACGATTATATGTGATATGATTACGTGTATCTGATATCTCACCGCTATGAAACTTTGAACTGTTTCAAACGCTTTGTAGCAGAGGTTGAGAATCAGAAAGAAAAGAGTTTAAAAACTCTTCGCACTGACCGAGGACGCGAATATTTGTCCGATCACTTCAAGAAATTTTGTGAGGAAAAAGGGATACGCAAGAAACTTACTATTCCTAATACTCCACAACAAAATGGTGTTGCCAAAAGAAGCAATAGAACATTGTTAGACATGGTTTGGTCTGTGATGATGTAAGCAAACCTCCCAATATCTTTTTGGGGGATGCTCTTTTGACTGTAGCCTATATACTCAATCGAGTGCCTTCACAATCAGTCAAATCCACCCCATATGAGTTTTGGAATGACGAAAAGCCAATTTTAGATAACTTTTGCCCATGGGGCTTAGCAGGTTATGTTCACAGTACTTTTCATAAGTACGGAAAACTAGGGCCTAGAGCTAAAAAGAGTATCTTCTTGAGGTATTCTGAAAACTCTAAAGGCTATGTGATGTATGGTGAACATCCAAATGGTGGAAAGACTAAAATAGAGTCTCGTGATGTCGATTTCATAGAGACTGATTTTCCTAGCATTAGAGACACAAGTAAGAATCTTGGCCTTTGTGAGTTAAAGGAAGTTGAAGCCACTTTACCATCTCCAAGCGAAGGTGGGGAATTAGTTCCTCATTCTGTTGTCGCTGAAGATAGTATAAGTGATCTTCAACCTAATGGGAGCATCCTAGACAGTGGGAGCACACCACCAGGACCATCAGGTCAACAAGATTCTCAACTGCGTAGAGGTGCACGAGGAAGAGTTCCGCGTTGTCATTTTGGGATTGACGGTGAAATTCTTATGTACTCCAACCGATGAAGATGAGCCTACTTTTGTGGAAAAAGCCTTATCTTCACTTGCTAGTAATGAGTGGATGGCTGCAATGAAAGATGGGTTGAGCTCAATGGAGAAGAATCAGGTCTAGGAGTTGGTTGACCTTCTGCCAGGGCGTAAGACTGTTGGAAACAAGTGGGTTTTAAAAGTCAAGCACAAGGCAGATGGGTCAATTGACAAGTATAAGGCATGTCTAGTATCTAAAGGCTATACCCAATAGCGGGGTGTGGACTATGTTGACACATTCTTCCCAGTGGTGAGATTTGCTTCAATTCGACTGATCCTAGCTATTGTCACCCTGCATGATTTAGAACTTTAAGACTGCGTTTCTCAATGGAGAACTAGACGAAGAGATTTATATGGCTCAACCTGAGGGTTTTGAAGTCAAAGGACATGAGGGCAAAGTTTGTCGGCTCAAACATTCTATATATGGTCTCAAACAATCATCTAGGCAGTGGTACTTTAGGTTTCATCATGCCATTACCTCTATAAGTTTTGAAATGATTGAAAAAGACCATTGCGTTTACGTAAAACGATCCAAGAAAAATATTATGATCCTTTCTTTGTATGTGGATGGCATTCTTTTAGCTGGGAATGACATGAGTTCCTTGTCGCCACTAAGCAGTGGTTGTCCTCAACTTTTGAGATGAAGGACATGGGAGAAGCTAATTATGTGCTCGAGGTTAAAATCACACGTGATCGTCCAAAGAGACTTCTCGGTTTGTCTCAAGAGACATATATCAAGAAGGTCATTGAACGATTCCGTATGCATAACTCAAAACCCATAGACACTCCAATGGACAAGACGTGTACTTTATGCATAGACCAATGCCCAAAGAATGATGAGGAAAAGAATCGGATGTCCAAAGTGCCTTACGCGGCTGCAGTTGGGAGTCTGATGTACGCTATGTTGTGTACGCGTCCAGACATCTGCTTTGCCGTTGGAATGGTGAGTCGTTTTCAGAGTAATTCTGGACCCACTCATTGGAATGCGATGAAGAGGATTCTTCGATACCTATATGGAACCGCTGATCTCGTCCTGTGTTATCATGGTGGAGACTTGAGACTAAGAGGATACATCGATGCTGATTGGGGCAGTGATAGAGATGAGCGCAGATCCACTTCAGGTTATGCATTCATTCTAGGAGGTGGAGCTATCTCTTGGTGCAGCAAGAAACAGACTTGCATCGCCCTATCCACGATAGAGTCAGAGTATGTTGCTTGTTCAGCAGCAGTCCAGGAAGCTGTTTGGTTGAGGTCATTCATACAACATCTAGGGGTTACAGCTCATGCAGATGAGGCTGTCACTGTTCACTGTGACAATACAGCTGCCCTAGATTTTGTAAAAGACCCCAAATATCATGGGAAGGCCAAACACATAGGCCTTCGTTATCACTTCATTAGAACTTTAGTTGCACAAGGAGAGGTGACCTTAAAGCATATACCTACTGGCAGAATGGTGGCTGATCCTTTGACCAAGCCTATTGCTAGAGATGTTTTCCTTTCTCACATTAGGAGTATGGGACTACGTAGGGTTTGATATGTTTATGGCATCTCATGTACTTGACATTATTTATTACATTAAATTTTCATTCCTTGATTTGAGTTTATTTTGGAATGAATGGATAATCTTTGTGATTACATATACATCCTTGTTGAGAATTGACCCACTCACACGGGTAATTCACCTTGGCGCTAAGATAGCGAGCAAGATGAGACATAATTATCTTAGGCGCCAAGTGGGCGAATAAGATGATACAGCTTATAAAGCAAACATGTCGCCTTAGTTGGAGCTAAGATGAGACTTATAAAGTTAGGTCGATCATAGAGTATCTCCACAACTCTATGTAGCCTGTTTACAGCCGAATGTGAGATTTCAGACAGGCACTATGAGAGTGACTGGGCTGAAAAACTCAGGTTAGGCGCTTGTACAGCGACTAGACTCAGATTCGTATGGCGTATTTTTATTATACATTTATGTGACACGCCCTTGCGGGTTACGCCATAGCATGCAAATCATACTGTGTGAGCCCTTGCGGGTTATCACATTTGCTAAATGCAAACCGACAATGGGAGTGACAAATGAATCCTTGCTTCGTCATTGTCTGAGCCACTTGGATCAAAAGTTTTGATCCTATATGGTACCCTTGGATCATGGATGATGCGGTCTTGCGGGGCATGTCTAGGAAAGCGGTTGGGTCTAATTGGAATGACATGAGGGCTTTGGGAAGAAAGTTCAATATTACACCATGTTGTGTGATTCATAGCCCAGGCGACTTTGTCGATTTTTGTTTCGATATGAGTCATGAATACATAACATATGAGAGGTTTAACACTGCTCACTATGAGGGATTTGAGAGTGTTTAATCTGGTGTAGTTGAACTATCTGGGGTACATACGAGATTTTTTGGAGTGATGTATTGTGTTAGTTTGGTGATAACTTAATACAATACTCCTCAACTGGACATCCTTTCTCGTAGGTCGCACGTTCCATTTCCTGTATGAGGAGATGAGTGGACAAGAGATAAGGAGGGACTGCACGATTTATTTGCCCTGTGTGTGGGCGAGTGGGAGCTGTTAATAAATTGGGTCACTGGACCCATTATCCGCCCACTAACAGATAATGTGTATTTGTTAGTCTGGATAATTACAGTTATTAGAGGATATTTATCTCCTAAGTGTTTGAGATAAATACAATATTTATCTCATAGGTGTTTGAGATGAATACATCTTTACCTCCTAAGTGTTTGAGGTAAAGCCTGTCTCTAAATATTATCTCTATATAAAAGCTAGAGATATCCCAAGAAATCATAAATCATGCAACTATAAAGTCACAAGACAATCCCTTTCTCTATAGCACTCTGTCTAGAGCAATCACTAAGCTTTAGGATTTGGTTCGTGGACGAAGAACTCGACTCTAGTAGCCGTTTTCGTACCTGCGAAAAAGATCAAGCGTGTTGGAGGCTCGTAACAACAAGGATTCATTGTCGGAATTTTCGGAGACTTCATACAGTATGTTTCCAAACCCACTACGTATTACGTGGTGGTGCATTAATTGTTATTCAACAGTGACAATTATCGGTCGTTAAATGTTTATAATGGCTTTTCTTCTAACACTATCAGTGGCAATTATCACAGGCACTTTTTTAGCGTCACTAAATAAAAGTCACTAAAAACATTTAGAGATGATTCATTGTCATTATATAAGGGGTAGGAGAAACATTCCTCCAATCCCAGTAGCAGCCAATTTTTTTCCAAAAGACAATGTAAGTCATTGTAACTGAAAGGGGAGGATATGGTTCGTCTCTAATTCCTAGACTATAAGCTGAGTCCTTCCTCCCAAATTTGAATCCTTCGGTTTGAGTACCTCACATTGTAAATGTGTATAATCAGTGCTTCAAATTATTTGTTCTATCCAAACATGTCAAAAGATGGGATGAGCTTTCTAGCTTTGAACATCTGTTAGTTTTTTTAAGGGCACTTTCATCCATACAAAAAACGTCCTTAGAAACACATGATTGTTTGATTGGGTCACTCCTATTACCAGTCAAGTTTTAAGATAAACCATCTCAAGATGAAAGCACAAGAAGTTAGTGCAAAGTAGTTACTCATTCAGGGTTTGATGTTCGATTTATGGATGGTCGACGGCTTTTTAAAGATCCCAATGGCCACAAACAGCCGCCACCACCATCATCACCTATTCTAACATCGACGATGACTTAGCCAACGGCTACCCGTTCATCAACACCCTCATATAAGAATCTACAGCAATAGAATTTCAATGATCTTTTTTGAATATAATTTTCACTTCCTCTTTTAAAACTGTTTGAAGTTTTGGAAGCCCTATCCAGAAAGTTTGTTTTCTCCATATAATAAAAATGGTTATCGAATGGATGGTTGAAATATGTCGCTAAAGATTCTTCTAGTGACACAAGGATGTAAGTTGGTGACAAACGGTGTATAGTTAGTCTATTCCTATATTTTGAGTTGTTTTTAATGTGCTATTTGAAAATTATCTCTCAAAAAGGGCAAAACAAGATCTTTTGGTAAGTGATACTTTTGGATTTACGATTAGTGAGGAGCCAAATGAGAGATATGGTGCATACAATAACATATCACATGGTCCACTGAAGTATTGATTAGAAAAATGCTATTTCCCATCATTATACACTTTCTCACTCTCTTTTTGTCAATAAAAACACATTTCAATATAAATTATTAATTTTTAGCGACAAATATTGTGTTGAAATAGCATAAACGGCTGTTCTAGGCCACGGGTAAAAGATTGGATAAGCTAACATAATTATGTCCTTGTCGACAAACAAACCAAACATAGAGGCCTTTGATGTGCAGGCGTTAATTTGTCAAAACATTGTAGGAAATCAATACATCTTCATCTATAATTATCCGTAATTGAACTTCATTTTCCGAGAAAGAAGAGTTTAATGAAATTTGTGACCAACATTATAGGAGTTGGTGTCTTTGCACACTTATCAATCCTTAGTCCAAGTTTTGCATTGAATGGCTTCCATAGGCAAAGACATTTTGAAAGATGAATCAGAAGGGTTGATTGGCTATATGGTTTTTAGTTAGGGACGAACGATATGTTGACTTTTGTTGCAATAATCAATTTTAAAATTGACAAATACAAAAGCATCACTTTTGCATACATCATGCCTTTTCTAACAAGGAGGAGATGTAAAAGATATATGCTACACAGTCTATTTTGAAGGGTGATTTGGGATTTAAGCTATACTGTTTAACTGAGAAAGAGCAAGAAAATTGAAGTAAAACGGAAAAAAAGTTGTATGAAATATGAACCATTTTTGTTTCTGTTAGCTTGAAAAGTTTTTTGCTCCAAACCCTATTTTATATTTTTAAAAATTTTAACAGTACGGACGAAGAAGACATTCTAGAAAACTGGGGGCAACCGGTTTTGTGATGATGGGAGACGCTTTTCTTCGCATTTGAAAGTCAATTGATCTAAGGCATCCATAAATTTCAAGAACCACAATAATTAGGCTTTACTAATTTAAACACTTGGAATGAATGAATTCCACATTACGGGAAACATTAAAATTTGTGACCCATACAGTTTTCAAAGTTGTAGAACTCATTTTAGAATGAATAAACTCACATAGTTTGGAGCAAAGAATTAAAAAAAAAACCCTCATTGACAGATGCTACAACATAAAAAGCCGAACTCGTCTGCAGATGGCAGGTTATATGGCAAAAAAAGGGGTCATCATAGTGTATTCTTTGGGCTCATAATCCAAGTTCGTGAGCATTTTCAACAATCTATCTTCCTCCCATATTGAACCTCAAATAGGAGGCAAAAACAACCATTTCCATGACTTGAAAGGCTTATCAATGATCTACCTATTTCTTGCCAATTAAAGGGAAATTTTGGGTGGGGGCAGACAACCGTGAGGGATTTGGTGACATTCGAAAGGTGTTCCTTCAGCAACCGTATAGGGTGTAAACTCGCATGATCAACCAAGAAGTTTATGGATCAAGGGAGTGACTTATTAAACAACTCGAATAGGTCGTACGAGTAAACCTGCATTGTTGTACTAGAAGGAATTGTGCAATTAAGCAAGAAATGCACACCTACAAACAATTCATCCCCTAATCGTACAACAGTTCTTAAGGATTGATAGGTGCATTTCTCAAGTTCAGTACATAAATATTCAATGCCAACAAATGTAATAAGACCAATATAATGGTAGAAAGCCGAGTGCCCTTACACCAGAACAATATATGCACAATCTTTATCCTCTTGTGTCCACATATTGAAGAGGCATATATGACGTAACACGTTATGGGCTCGAAATATCTCAAAAATTTCGATAAATTCTTGTTATTACAAGTCTCTAACACGCTTGATCTCTTATCGCAAGTACATAAAATGGCTACCACACTCGAGTTCATCATTAACAAACCAAATTCTAGAGCTTAGTGATGCTCTAAAGAGAGTACAACAGGGGGAGGGATTTTTTATTTGCAGCAGAAGACTTCTGACTTCTTAACTTCTATTGAGATATCTCGATCTAACCATTATATAAAGATATTATTAGGTACTGACTTTATCTCAAATATTTAGGAAATAAAAATGATATTCTCTAATTAAATATAATTATATAATTAATTAGTATTGTCTCTTAGTGAGCAGATAATAGGTCTATTGATCCAATTTATTAATAGCTCTTACTCGCCTACACAGGGCAATAAATCTTGCAGTCCCTCTTCATCTCTTATTCCGCATATAAGAAATAGAACGTATGATCTACGAAAATGATGTCCAATGTTGATGAGTATTGTATTAAGTTATCACAAAACTAACACAATATTTTCCGCCAAAAATCTCGTATGTACCGCATATAGTTCAACTACACTAGATTAAACACTCTCAAATCTCTCATAGTGAGCATGTTAAAACTCTGATATGCTCTGTATTCATGACTCATATTGAAAAATTAAAATTGACAAAGTTGGTCGAGTTATGAATCACATAAAATGGTGTAATATTAGACTTTCTTCCCAAAGCCCTCATGTCATCCCAATTAGACCCCACTACTTTCCTAAACATGCCCCACGAGACCGCATCATCCTAATCCAGGGTACATGCTACGAATATCCTCTTCATGACATAGTCTAAGGTAAAAAGAATACTATATAGGATAAAGAATATATCAATCCATGCGGACTCACACAGTGATGAAGCAGGGATTCATGCATCATTCCCACTGTCGGTCTACATTTAGCACATGCAGTATGATTTTCATGTTATGGCATAAATTGCTAAGGCGTGTCACATAAATGTAAAATACGCCATACGATCTGAGTCAGGTCGCTATACGAACGTCTACCCTGAGCTTTTTAGCCCATTCACTCTCATAGTGCCTGTTTGAAATCTCACATTCCACTTTAAACAAGCTATATAGAGTTATGGAGATACTCTATGATTGACCTAATTTTTTAAGTCTCTTCTTATCTCCAACTAAGGCAAATTGTTTGCATTAATAGCCATATCATCTTGTTTGCCCTCTCGGCCTAAGACAATTATGTCTCATCTTACTCGCTAACTTAGCACCAAGGTGAATTAGCCGTGTGAGTGGGTCAATTCAAGCTTGGTGACACTCTTAATAAGGATGTATATGTAGTCAAAAAGATAATCTATCCATTCCCAAATAAACTCAAATCAAGGAATGACAATAAGGATGTATATGTAATCACAAAGATAATCCACTCGCTTCATAATAAACTCAAATCATGAATGAAAAATATAAGAAATAATGTCAAGTACATGAGATGCCGTAGACATATCAAACCCTACATAGTCCCATACTCTTAATGTGTAGAAGAATCCCATACTCTTAATGTGTAGAAGAAAACATCTCTAGCAATAGGCTTGGTCAAAGGATGAGCCACCATTCTACTAATAGATATATGATTCATGGTCACATCTCTTTACGCAACTAAAGTTCTCATGAAGTGAAAACGAAGGCCTATGCATTTTTCCTTCCTATGATATTTAGGGTCATTTATAAAATCTAGAGCAGCTGTTCTAAAGCAATAATAGTGATAGCCTCATCTGTATGAGCTGTGACTCCTAGAACATTTAAGAATGACCTCAACCAAACAACTTCATGGAATGCTGTTGAACAAGAAAGATATTCTGACTCCATCGTGGATAGGGTGATGCAACTCTATTTCTTGTTGCACCAATAGATAGCTCCACCTCCTGGTATGAATGCATAACCTAAAGTGGATCTAACTCATCTCTATCATTGGCCCAATCAGCATCGTTGTACCCTCTCAGTCTCTCAAGTCTTTGACATGATGACACATGACGAGATCAGTGATTCCACGTAGGTATCGAAGAATCCTTTTCACCGCATTCCAAGGAATTAGTCCAGGATTACTCTGATAATGACTCACCATTGCATTTCCGTAGTAGATGTCTGGATGCGTACACAACATAACATACATTAGACGCCCTACTGCAGCTGTGTAAGGCACTTTCAACAGCTGATTCTTTTCCTCGTTATTCTTTGCGCATTGATCAATGCTTAAAGTACATATCTTATCCATTAGAGTGTTTATGAGTTTTGAGATATGCATGCGGAACTTTCAATGACTTTCTTGATTTATGTCTCTTGAGACAAACTAAGATGTCTCTTGAGACGATCACGTATGATTTTAGCTTTTCTCATGTCCTTCATCTTAAAAGTTAAGAACAACCACTACTTAGTAGCGACAATGGAACTCATGTCATTCCCTGCTAAAAAGAGTGTCATATAGATACAAAAAAAAAGGATTATAATTCTTTTCTTGGATTGTTTTAGGTGAATGCAATAGTCTTGTTCAATTACCCCAAAACCTATGGAGGTAATGGCATGATGAAATCTAAAGTACGTACCACTGCCTAGACGATTGTTTGAGACCATATGTAGAACGTTTGAGTCAGCAAACTTTGTACTCATGTCACTTGACTTCAAAATCTTTCAGGTTGAACCATATAAATCTTTTTATCTAGTTCTTCATTGAGAAATGCAGTTTTAACATCCATCTGAAAAAGTTGTAAATCTACTGGGTGACAATAGTTAGTATTAACTGAATTGAAATAAATCTCACCACTAGGGAGAATGTATCTTCATAGTCCACAAACTTATTGTTAGGCATAGCCTTTCACCACAGAACATGACTTATACTTGTCAATTGACCCATCTGCTTTGCACTTAACTTTTAAAACCCACTTGTTTCTAATATTCATGCGCCTTGGCTGAAGGTCAACCACCTCCCAAGACTCTTCTTCCCCATTTAACTCAATCATCCTTCATTGCAGTCATCAACTCATTGCCAACAGATGAATATATGGCTTCTTCTACAGAAGTGGGCTCATCTTCATCAATTGGAGTGCACATAAGAATTTTTCTGTTAATCTCAGAATGACGACGTGGAACCCTTCTCTGTGTACCTCTATGTAGTTGAGAATCTTGTTAACCTGATGGTCCTGGTGGTGTGCTCACACTACGTGGGATACTTACACTAGGTTGAGGGTCAGTGGTACTATTTTCAGCGACAATCAGATAAGAAATTAATTTCTCACCTTCGCTTGAAGATGGTAAAGTGACTTTAACCTCTTCTAACTAATTGATGTCAAGATTCTTACTCGCGTCTCCAATACTAAGAAAATTACTCTCTATGAATCAATATCACGAGACTCTGTTTCAATATTCCCACTATTGAGATGTTCACCATACATCACATAGCCTTAGAGTTTTCAGAATACCTTAAGAAGATCATTTTTTTTAGCTCTAGGCCCTAGTTTTCCATACTTATGAGAAGTACTGTGAACATAACCTGCTGAGCCTATTGGGCATAAGTTATTCAACTTTGACTTTTGGTCACTCCAAAACTCATATGGAGAGGATTTTATTGATTGTGAAGGCACACGATTAAATGTATAAGATACAGTCAAAAGGGCATCTACCCAAAAAGATATTGAAAGGTTTACTTGCGCCATCATTAACCGTATCCATCAATGTTCTATTCCTTCTTTCCACGACACCATTTTTTGTGGGGTATTAGGAATATTTAGTTTTCTGCGTATCCCTTTTTCTTCACAAAACTTCTTAAACTGATAGAACAATATTCGCATCCCCAGTCAGTGCAAAAATTTTTTAAACTCCTCTTTCTAATTCTCAATCTCTGCTACAAAGCGTTTGAAACAATCCATATATTTTGTAACCATATCGCGTATTATCTATCGGTGTAAGGAAATAAGAAGCGTCAATGTGTGCCTTTATACTCGTAAGTCCACATATGTCAAAGAAAACTAGCTCAAGTGGTTGAGTTGATCTCATAGCATTTCTAAAAGGCTTCTTGCATGCTTTACTAGCCAAACAAGCCTCACATGTTTGTAGATTGACTTTTGCGAGTGGGCCTAAAAGGCCTTCTCAAGCCACGAGTTCTATCTTGACCTATGTGGCCTAGTCTTGCATGCCAGGTGGTAGAATCATTCATAAGATTATCATTTATAACATATGAATAAGATAAATAAAAATCAATTAAATCCAGCTGAAATAAACTATCATGGAAAAACCATGCGCGCAAAAAATCATCCGAAAAGATGTCTAATTTATTACTTCTAAAAGTGAAGGAAAAATTATTATCTAATAAAGCAGTAACTGAAAGTAGATTAAGCCGAATAATGGGTGCGTATTGTGCATCTTCAAAATGCAACGTGCACCCATTACGCAACTTGAGCTAGTAATAACCAAATAGGCCAAATTTTGAGATGGATTTGGACTTTTTTTCGGGCCGGGCTTGGATCAGGCCAAATTTGGACATTTCAGGAGCCAGGCCATGCAATTTAAGGAGGAAATGGCAGTCCAACCCTAGTGCAGCACTATTCATACAGGGTTGGGACGGCCCTGGCTTTTTTTGGGCTAGCAAAGGGCTGGCTTGCGGGACCCTGACCCGTTTGACATCTCTAGATGTATGGAAATAATTCGGATTAAGCGACTATCCCCTAACTTTGGTCAGAGTAGAAGAACGTGGCGACCTCATTAAATGACTCGGTGACCAATGGAGCTCTGGCCGAACTATGGACAAAGAGAAGATCCACGTTCATCAGCCTGAAAGAGGTGCCTAGATCCATAAAATACATAACCAGCCAAAATGAAGCAATCCAAAGAGGACCGCTGGTCGAGTGGAGTTTAGATTCAAGGGAATTTCCTAAGCCCCTGTACAAGTGAGCCATAACGAGGAGTACCAGTGCAAGCACCTGCCTTCGGCCAGAACACAGACCAAAGTAGCCGACACCCTTGTTATCTTACCTTCACCTGGACATAGCAAGAACCTACAAATCCAAATAAACAAGAAGGCGACATCCTGAGTCACTGGGCCAGTCTCTCTCGTATAACCCTCCTCCCCTTTTGTGAGAAAATATAACTGAGAAACTGTTAGCTAGGGGTCGCAGTGCTTCCAAATGGTCTAAGACCCATGATGGCGGCAATATCTTTTAGAGTAATCGACATCATAACCCCGTAACTATGGTATGAATTATTGGTTGTGCACCAAAAGAGACAAGAAGCTGTGAGCAGAACCTTGTCATGATCGGACCAGCACTTTGTAAGCTGGGTTGGGCCATACGTGAATCAATCTCTCTTTATAGAGCAAACTGTATCTCCAATATTTGGTCCACCTAAGAGTTCTGTTGAGAGTTGGAAACCGCCAATTCTTGGTAAACGTGTGGCCACTGCTCCAATTAGGCATAAAATCAAAAAAGTGAAGCGTCGTTTAAGGCACTAAGATGAAATGATTGTAATAGGAAGGTCTTTCTTAGGATTAAGATCCGACGTAGTGCATGATGGACGCCAGAACCATCGTCCACCAGAATGTCAATTCTTGCATCCAAAGAATGATAAGTTTCAGAGAGAATATTTCAGATCCACTTCATTGACCGAACATTCCCTAAGCCCTGCCTCAGATAACGACACTACGACACCAAAAGTCGTTCACAAAAATTGGCCTGATCATTGGCGAAACGCAAGATGGGCATCAGCAGTGAGCTATTCATTATCGCTAGACGACATGATGGAATAAGAGCATAAAAATTGTGCATATCACTAAGTTGTAAAGGTGTAGAAGAAGAAGACGTGTTCTTTTCTATTTTAAGTTAAAGTAAAAGTAAAATAAAGATCAAAAGTTTTTTGGGAAAATAAATTAGAACAACGGTAAGAGGCAATGATAAGTACGGACCCCAGTCATCATCTAACCGTTAGAGAAGCATTGAAAATTTGAAAATAAAGCATAAGGATAAGGGCAAGGCGATTACATGCATTTATGGCAAGGTTGAGTAAATGAATGAGAGTCAGCCGTGGCACTTACATGTAGTTAAAATAGCATATTGCGCGGGCTTTGTTTATACCAAGAAAAATTGCAAGGTGTCAGCCTTGGCTAAGGCCGATACACCTAAAAGCATCAAGCATGTCGCGTTATTGAATGATGAGTAATTAGCCTAAAAACAAGTTTTCATTGAAGGCTGATTCAACCATACAATTGGGGCAGTTGGTTACTATTATATCACATTGTCAAATCAAAGACTTCAGTGGCTAAATGACACGTGACAAGATTTGAGCACGAGAGACACATGTGGCTTCTTCACACAAGACCTATGTTTTGACTATGTCACGTGTCATTCAAAAAGTTGTAAAACACATGGTAAAAGCTGGATAAAAGCTTAATGGAGAGAGTAAAGCAAGTAAGACGTAGCAAGCTTAATTCAGATAAAGGATATTAGCGTGAGCAGAATGGTAAAACATGCACGCTTGAACAAACGGAAACTCCAGATTGGATCGCCTGGTAGCTTGGAGTAAGCAAGAAGACAAGATGCCTAGAACACATGGCAGCTCAAGATTAGATCGATCAGAGTGAAATAATTACAGCTCGGCTACGAAAGCTATAAACATTGTCTAAATTAATCATTTTTCAGCACCAAACACAAACTATCACATAATTTGTGTTACTGTCACGCCTTTATAAACCTCAAGTAAACAGGTTTATCTTAGATTAGTGTAAAACATCAAACCAACTGTTTATCTCATCCCAGTCCCAAAAAAGAATTCAATCCTTAAATCAAGTCTTTATATGTTTTGCGTGTTACTAACTCCACTGTATTGCTTAGTTAGAAACACTATGAAGGTATACTGTCTTATTCGTTGTATTACTTATACTTGGTATGATTAGGAGTAGCGGTGTAAGTTAAATAGCACTAAAATTCCTAAAAGCCCTAAGCAAAAGGAGCCTGACAATGTTCCTCGAAGAGTTAATTGATTGTTTGAAGAATCAGGTTAAGCACTTTTTCCCAAATGCCAGACCGTTTAAATCATTTGGGAATTGTGATTGACATGTGATGCCGTCAAAACCTGGCACGTCCATGCACCTCAGACATAGCTCACACATTTACACTCTGCATGGACATGCCTAAGCATTTCAAAGGCTAATACATCACCACTACCAAATTCAGTACCACCACATAATGCTCTTCCATTACACAGCCGTTGCTCCATCCCTGCACTTGTTCAACACCACTACCATCATAAATTGAAGTTGTTTAGGCAATGAGATAATGATATTACAGGCTAAAGATACAGCTGAGTGGAGTTGAAGAACGATGGTTATAGGTGGAGTGTTCGTAGTGGGTGTGGGTGGCAATGATTGGATGTACCTTAGATTTTTGGTCAAGATGGCTGCATGTCTGTTCTTATGTGATAAAGAATTGTTCCTTCTATTGTGAGTTAAGTGGTGGTTGTGATTGGGGATCGGTGATGGAGGTGGTGCTGTGGTGAGTTGGGTTTTCATTGGTGTTAAAGGTTGATGATTGGGGGTGGTATTTGGGTTACAATTAATGGTTTTCAGGTTGTGGTTGCGAGTGATGTTGCAGTGATAGAATGTGGTGCTTTGGCAATTTAGGTGATGGTTGTGGGGGCTTTTATGGATATGGGTGGTCAACCATGGTGTATAGTGTTACGTTGATCTGGTGGTGGCTGTTGGTGGCAACTGGTGGTGTTGCCGGGGGCTTTGGTGGTGTCGTGGTGGTGCTCATGCGCCCCGATTACAGGAGAGAGACACACACATTAACAAGAGCAGAACCATAATTTGACAACAAGTGAGTCCAATGCTATCAGCAAAATGTGAAAACACCTATATAAAAACGTCACATTTTTTACCGTTTGGATGAAAAAAAATATTCAGTAGTTGTTTAACGCCACATCACTTGCATAGGTGGTGTTAAAATATCACTAACATCTTGTCAACTTAGAAAAATGATGACACGGGAACTATAATAATAAATCTTTATTTTAAGTAACCATGGTTGGTACAATATTAGAATTCAAATTTTTACCAAAACTTTGAAAATTCCGATCATTACATCCTGCTTTTTGACAGGGCAGACCCAGAGCTCTTGAAGGAAGCACGATCCTTAACTCTTTTTGCTTGTCAAGCATGCATGACTGTTTATCACGATTGGATAATTGACAATTTATGTAGCTAAATTTTGTTTCATAGATGATGAAATTCTATAGTGGGTAGTGGTAATACCGTCCTTTTGATATTCATGGCGGTATTTATTATCTGTAAAAATATAAGGTCAAAACTCTCTTATATCCGTTTCAATTTTTAATGCAATTCTCTTATATATATATATATAAACGTGTCGATACTAAGGACATTTACAAAAAAACGTGAGTAAAGTAGTTACAAAATAAAAATAAAAATAAATGTAGTATAAGTGCATAAAAGTACTAGAAAACTAGCTGCAAAATTGTAAGGCAAAATATTAAAAGTATCAACCATATTTTTCTAACTGGGTGTAAAAATAATAATGAAAATAGATGAAACAAAAACGCTAAACAAAAATGGTATTGACAGCCCCAAAAGAAGGGCCCTAATAGAGGTGTCAAAGGGCCGGGCTTGGGCTAGCCCAGCCCGAGCCCAGAGGGCCAGAAAAAGGGCCGGGCCAAACAGGGCTTTGGGCCTTGAAAACCGGGCTGGGCCCAAAACTGGGAAATCCAAGCCCTAGGCCCTAATTTTAGGGCCGGGCCTATTTTTTTTTAATATTCCTCTTTTGTGTTGGGAAAATATTAACACACGAAATAAACTTTTTGATAGGCTCTCTCCTTTTAC
Source organism: Escallonia herrerae (assembly GCA_033070095.1). Lineage (NCBI taxonomy): Eukaryota > Viridiplantae > Streptophyta > Magnoliopsida > Escalloniales > Escalloniaceae > Escallonia > Escallonia herrerae. Next base: position 36,912 of record JAVXUP010003497.1, on the reverse strand, counting down.
GCGGGCTTAGAACCGGCTGCTTGTAATTTTGGAAAAATAAGAATGATTAGCAGTTGATTAGATAAGCATTTTCATCTAATCCACCTACTCCTACTTTCTCTTATCTAGCATTTTGCATTTTCTCTTGACAATTTCCCTTATTTTCATCCCACTGATTTTTTATTTCGTAGTATCTCCAGAAACGAGAGCATGCTATCAGCTTCTCCCAGGTGGAGATCAAGCAGTCTGCTGCTAGCCTCCTCTGAAAAATATCTGTAAATGTATATTGTGATTCATCTTCTACATCACTAGTTCATCCTGCAAATTTTGATACACTTTAGCATGTAGCTTGACCATAATTCTTAATATTATTTATTTTCATGCCTTGTTCAATACCCTCACTTTTCTCGTTAAAAAGTACATTAGTAATAAAACATAAATTTCTTAACAACGAACGAGAGCGTGAAAAAGCATAACATGTTGAAATCAGCATTCCAATAATACTGATATATATATATATATATATATATATATATATATATATATGTGTGTGTGTGTGTGTGTGTGTGTGTGTGTGTGTGTGTCTAGGAGGATCTGTTTGGGGAGTAAGAAACTCCTTTGACATCCCTTCATCTGCAAATAATTCTCGATGTGAAAACACAGAGACAAAGGGCCGATTTTTTAATAGGAAAACGTGGGGAGTACGTTCGATATAATAATTTCTTAGTTGTATTGCCATATCCCCAAGATTTGGGCCCACTTATTGCGACACCGTCCATTAATACAATTCCTCGAGCAATATATGCAACACAACAACAACAAAATAAGGCTAGAAAATGGGCCGGAAACTTGGGCCGAAAAAGGGTTAGAAAGGGGCCAAAACCGGGCCAGGGCTGGCCAGCCCTAAAAACCAGGCCGATTTCGGGCCAGCTCGTTTTTTCGGGCCCGGGCTTTTTTAGGGCCGGGTCGGACTGGATAAAATTTACAAAAATTAGACCTAGTCCTAATCCTGGTCCAAAGCCCAACAGGTTAGGGAAAATACTGTTCATGGTTAGGGCCGGCCGAGCGGCCTGCCATTTTGACATCTCTAGCCGCCCTGACTCCATTTCGCGTTTACTCACCAACAAAAATACATATCTGTGTCCGAAGTCAAAAGAGTGGAAGACGCGCAAGAGATGAGCCCAGTCAAACCAATCAAAGTCTTCCCATCATCGTCTTCAAGCTGTGTACCGTTATACACTCTCACAAGTTGAAGTAGATATCGATCAGACAAAGCAGAAGCAGAGAGAGATATGAAGCCCACACCGGCCATACTACTACTCTCATCACTCTTCCTTTCTCTCTCCTCCACCATCTCCGACGCCGAAATCTTCCCAGGCGCAACCCTCTCCGCCTTAATACCAACCCAGTTCTGGTCCTCACCTGATAACACCTTCGCCCTCCGCTTCATCACCGACAAAACTACTAGCTTCGTAGCCATCACCTACAACAACATAATTATCTGGAAAGCCGGCGGCGCCACCTCCAACGGCGGCGCCGCCGACCCCACCGCTTCCTTGCAGTTCCTCCAAGACGGCAACCTCCGCGTCGTCAACGGCTCCACTGGCTCCGTCGTCTGGCAATCCGGAACTGCTGGCCGCGGTGTCTCCTCCGCGTCTCTAGAAAATTCAGGTAATTTTATATTGAAAAACGGCAACGTTTCTGTTTGGAGCTCTTTTGATAATCCCAGTGACACCATTTTGCCAAGCCAAAATTTCACTTTTAATAACACATTACGTTCTGGGTTGTACGATTTTCGCCTTCTTAATAACGGAACATTGACACTGAGGTGGAATAGTACCATTGTGTACTGGAATTCTGGGTTGAATTCTTCTGTAGCTACTAACTTGAGCTCACCTAGTATTGGCCTTCAACCCATTGGGACTCTTTCCCTTTTCGATTCCACAATTTCGGTGCCCGTGGATATTGTGTATAGTAGTGATTATGGGACGTCGGATGTGTTCAGGTTTGTAAAGTTGGACAGTGATGGTAATCTTAGAATATATAGTTCTACGGGGGGTAGCGGAACCCAATACGTAAGATGGGCTGCTGTTAGCGATCAGTGTCAGATTTTTGGGTACTGTGGGGATCTGGGTGTTTGTAGTTATAAAAACTTGAATCCAGTATGCGGATGTCCATCAAGGAATTTCGACCTGGTTGATCCGAAGGATGGTAGGAAGGGGTGTAAGAGGAAAGTGGAGCTCGAGAATTGTGCTGGTACCGAGACAATGTTGCAGTTGAATAATACGAAGTTCTTGACATACCCTCCCGAGCTGTCTTCGCAGATATTTTCTGCTGGTCTTTCTGGATGTATGGGTAATTGTCTCGCGTCTGGGGCTTGCATTGCTTCCACCTTGTTGGCAGATGGGACTGGAACGTGCTACCAGAAAATGCCCGGCTTTGTGAGCGGGTACCAGTCACCTGCGCTTCCTAGTAGTTCATTTGTCAAGGTCTGTCCGCCAGTGCTAAACAACCCACCGGATTCCTCTGGGAAGGGTTCGAAGTTGCATGCATGGATAGTCGCTGTTGTTGTTATCGGTACAATTTTGGGCTTGGTCATGGTGGAGGGTGGTTTGTGGTGTTGGTGCTTTAGAAATAGCCCCAAACTTGGTGCAATGTCATCCCAATACGCACTTCTCGAGTATGCCTCTGGTGCACCTGTCCAATTCTCTTATAAGGAGTTACAGCGTGCAACAAAGGGGTTCAAGGAGCAACTTGGAGCCGGAGGATTTGGGGCTGTTTACAAAGGTATTCTTGCTAATAGATCTGTTGCTGCAGTTAAACAACTCGAGGGGATTGAGCAGGGTGAGAAACAGTTCAGAATGGAGGTTGCAACTATAAGTAGTACTCACCATCTGAATTTGGTGAGGTTGATAGGATTCTGCTCCGAAGGGCGTCACAGGCTTCTGGTTTACGAGTTCATGAAAAATGGGTCTCTTGACAACTTTGTCTTCAAAAGAGAAGACCAATCAGGTAAGTCGTTGAATTGGGAGAACAGATTTCATATTGCTCTTGGGACTGCAAGGGGGATCACATACCTTCACGAAGAATGTCGAGACTGCATTGTACACTGTGACATAAAACCTGAAAACATTCTCTTAGATGAGAATTATAATGCAAAAGTCTCGGATTTTGGCCTTGCAAAACTCGTTAACCCCAAGGAGCATAGGTATCGAACCTTGACGAGTGTGAGGGGAACTAGAGGATATCTGGCTCCTGAATGGCTTGCAAATCTCCCAATAACTTCTAAATCTGATGTTTACAGCTATGGGATGGTCCTACTAGAAATAGTGAGTGGAAGAAGGAACTATGAAGTCTCGCGAGAAACGAATAGCAAAATGTTTTCATTGTGGGCCTACGAAGAGTTTGAGAAGAGTAACACTGGGGCAATTGTGGACAAAAGGCTTTCCAGCCATGAGGTGGATATGGAACAGGTGATTAGGGCAATTCAGGTAAGCTTTTGGTGCATCCAGGAGCAACCTTCTCTGAGGCCCATGATGGGAAAAGTGGTCCAGATGTTAGAGGGGATTGTTGAGATTGAGAAGCCACCAGCCCCTAAGGCAGCAACTGAAGGGCCACTAAGCAGGGCTATTGCAAACCTGAGCAGTGGTGGAAGTGCACTCTCTATCTCTGCAGCTTCAGAGCCAGCTCGCTCTTTGTCATCGTCATTCCAAACTGCAGGTATATCATCTTATCTTCAGGCAGAGGACGTAAATAAGTTATCATCATCCTCTTACCAACCGAGACGAATTAAGTCGTATCGCCAGACTTCTGCTTTGCTGAAACAAGAGCAACAAGTCCAGTTTGCTGGAAGCATATCCTAGGATAGATCCTGCCAACAGGTTCCTGCATATATGTTAATGCTAGTTTTCCTATGATAATGAAAATAAGATTCCTGTGTAGGTCTGAAGGGGGAAAAAAAAAGAAAAAGAAAAACCGAGCAAATGTACCTAATTCCTCAAGTAAATATAGTTTATTGCCCCAAAAGGTAGGCCTTTTTAACGGATTGCTCTTGGAAGAATATCCTTTGAGCCTAGTGCCATTTTGAATCTATTGATGTATAGAAGTGAGTTTTCTTGTTACTCTTAGTGATGATAGTTTATTGATGCCGAGCGTATGGTTGAAGTCTTCCCTGTATATTTATCTGTTTAGGAAGCTATGAGTGCGAGATTAGATACACAAATCATCAAGGAAGCTGCAAATTCATTCTTCAACTGGCCAGCATCTAGTTCTGTGTTATGAATGAAATTAGTGGTCTACAAATATGATTACTCATACTTTAATTGGCACCCTTTTCTCGCCAGTAATATGGGGGTTATTGCAGAAGGACGAATAAAGGTGGAAGACTATGCGCCAATTGTATTTTTTTTTTATATTTTATTTTTGCAGGAGTTCATCCAAGTTCTCCAGGAAGTCACAGGGTTTGAAATACCCTTACCCATCACCCTTAATTAAAGCACAGCAAATATTTAGGGGTGTGACATTATTAGTCGAGAAAATACTACACGACGCTCAACAACGTAAATGCCTCTTTACACGGTCAAAGTATATTTTATTTCTTCTAATCAAGTCAATTGATACCCATATACATGGTCAAAGTATTGGGTCAGCATAGCTCATGCCTGATTTTGGTCCGTGGATTATAAACTTGACCTCCATTTTCCTCGAGTTAACTTCATTGTGTGAAGCTTTGATCGATGCCACTTTGGTGCATGAAAATTTTTGGTCAAGGAACCCGGTCAAAGTATTGGGTCAGCGTCGCTCTGGCCTAATTTTGGTCTCTGTGGAATATAAACGTCCATAATTTGGAAGTTGATGCCACTTTGGTGCATGAAATTTTTTGGTCAAGGAACGCGGTCAAAGTAGTGGGTCAGCCTAATTTTGGTCTGAGTGGAATATAAACCTGACTACCATTTGTGGCAAGTTAAGTTCATTGTGCGAAGTTCTAATGGATGCCATTTGGTGCATGAAAATTTTTGGTGAAAGAAAAATTAGATACTAGGGGTGTGTGTGTGTGTGTGTGTGTGTGTGTATATATATATATATATATATATACCCTAGTAATTTTTTGAGATTGAATCTCGGATTTGTTTTTTGGAACCCAATTATTTTATAAGCTCAGACATGCGTTTATTAAATATATGCACCCATTGTTAGAATATATACCATTTTCAAATGGGCTAAAAGACAACACCACCACTTTTTTTTTTAATATGGGTTTAAAATTCATACCAACTTACATTATATGAAATATCATAGTATCACAAGAAATACTGCACTCTTACTTCGACGTTAAAGTGTTACAACTGCTTCTGGAAGGGATTTTCTAGGAATAAGAATAATAAAGTTTTTCTAAAAATATTTTTAGGATCCATTCCAGAGGAAGAAAAGACGAAACAGCTGAAATTATTGAAATACCCACAATCTGAAGTGTTGAAAGAACAAGGGGTGATGCCAGTCTAACAGTGACGTCACCTCATGAGCGAAAAAAAGGCAGTCAAGCAAAGCTGTTGTGAGGTGATTAACTTGACTTTCAAATTTGACAAAATCAAAGTAAGGAAAGTGTCCATCCCAAAATCGAGCATCCCGTGTCGAACTGTTTTAGAGTAATTCCGAGAAGTACTTGACTTTCAAATTTGACAAAATCAAAGTATGGAAAGCGTCCATCCCAAAATCGAGCATTCCGTATCGAACTGTTTTAGAATAACTCCGAGAAGTACTCCTCAAACATATTCCGGATCTTAAATTTTAGTCCAAACACCAAAGTGTCTAAGGAGCATGGCAGGATGACGACAACAACCATGAGTCATTTCACCGCCGGGCCATTGATTACTCACATCTTCACAAGCCATTAGTTTATCGTAAAAAAGTGGATGGAAACGGCATCATCGAAGTCATGCACGAAAAGCCTTTTAAGATGAATAAACCTTTCTCTCTCTAACCCTTTTAACCACATCGTCAACAATGATCCACTCCTATGTCATCGTCACAACTAAGAACAAACACCGTCATAACGTTGAACTGCCTCCTAATGTAACCACCTCTTATTTAAACTCCATCACCACAATTTAACACCAACAACTCTCAATAGCCGTGGCAGCCTTCTAGTTTCCCAAGGCACAATACTTCCCAATGGTTGGATTAGAGCCTTGCAGTCCAGTTTTTTATGTAAAAAAGACAAAAAACTTTCTCTCACTCTCCCGAATCACGGTCATAACCACGCAGAAAATGTTTTTTTTTTACCATGTAGATATCTTACTAAGCACTTCTTCATGTAATTAACGCCAAAATCATTTTTGTAGTCAGACTAAGGTTTCGTCAAAGTTAATTAATACCAGTTTGTTATAAGCTTTAAGACCTAGTCGTGCCTTGGACAATTCAACCGACCCATCTAACCTTTAGCTTGGTTTTTAACACAGCTGACACAGAAAAGTTTCCTAGAGAGTAATACTCTATTTGCCCTGTAACTTTGTGTCCTTAATCCACTTCCTTCCCATCTTCTTTCTATCTCGCTAGTTCTTAACAAAAACCTGCATTGCACGAAACCTTTTGATATCAGGAAAAGTGTGTTCGTAGCTACGTGGAGTGGCACAAATGATATAGTCCGTGTTAGCTGCCATATGTACAAAGTGGAATGCACTGTGGGTGGAGGAAGGGTAGAGAGCAAGGCTTCCTAGATAGGCCGTGAAGAGTGGCAGTATTGTGGAGATGAGGGCTGAGACGTACAGGGCCGACAGTTGAAAGTTCAATCTGAGGTCCAAGTCAAGGTTCAATGTCATGGTCGAGTGTTATGTCCAATTGTGACTCTAGAATTCAATAGCTCTGGATTCTAAAGTGAGAAAGTGATTTTGTTAGAATGAGAATTCTCTTTCATAAAATGAAGTCCAGTGTCTTCTATTTATAGGCAAAAGTCTTCTTGTGTCATCATTTACAACGTGTCGTCCCCTAGGAGTGACACGTCACTAGGGATCCACAAATATCGGTGCTCATTTAGATTGTCGGTTCACATATTCGTGCGGCCTATCCCGCACAGCATCGCTCTACCTGTCTTAAAAGACTGACAGCACAGTGTCAGCATGATTTGAATAAGCCCTTGCTCTAGCCACTGGTCCAAGTAATTACTGAATCCCACAGAGGTGGATTGAGAGACGCGGAGATAATCTGATAGCGGTGAGGAGGGTCCCTGTGCCCGACTGCCAGGGGGACTAGGTGCGATACCCTCCAAAGACTTGTTCCATCTAGGAGTGACCGAAGGGTCATCGTCCTGGGAGTGAAGGCGATCACCGGTAACGTGAGTGCGACGTGGTCACAACTCAGACATGTCTAGTATCATTTAAGTCACCCTATGTGGCTATAGCTTCTACGGTAGCGAGCCTATCCCGTTGTGAAGGGTCCTCATGCCAGAGCATTGCAAGCAGAGTCCCTCAAAAATGCTGCACACTCTGGATAAAGGGTTGAAGCATGTTCCACGTTCGTAGCCGGGGCACATGGTATTGTGAACAGTTTTGGGTACCGATGATCATCGGTAACATGAGTGCAATGCTGTCACAGCTCAGGCGTACCTAGTGTCATGTAAATCGCCCCAGGTGGAGATAGCTTCTACGGTAGTAGACCGATCCCACTGCAAAGGATGATCATGCTGGAGCACTACGAGCGGAGGCCCTCGAAATACTGCACACTCCAGAGAGTGGGTCGAACCATGTTCCACATCCACAGCGGGGATGCATGGTGTGGTGAATGAGTGTGGTGCCCGGGGGCACGTAACATGAAAGCGGTCCATGGGTGCGGTGCCAACGGCATGAGACATGAATGTGGTACATGGGCACGTTGCTAATGACACAAGACATGAGAGTGGCACACGGGCACTGCAATGACTGTTGTGAGGCAATACCTGGTGCTAGGGGCACATATCATAGAAGTGGCGCATGGGCGCGAGCAATGACTGTCGAGAGATAATACTTGGCTCCAAGGGCACATGCCATGGAAGTGGCGCATGGGCACGGGCGATGACAGATAATACTTGGTGTCAGGGGCACATATCATGGAAGTAGTGCATGGGAGCGGGCGATGACTATTACGAGATAATCCTTGTGCCAGGGGCACATATCATGGAAGAGGCACATGGGCGCGGTTGACAACTGTCGCAAGATGATACTTGGTGCCAGGGGCACTTGTTATGAAAGTGGTGCATGGGCGCGAATGATGATTGTTCTGAGATAATACCAGGTGCTAGGAACACATCTCATGGGCACGGGCGACGACTGTCAGAAGATAATACCTGCTGCCAGGGGCACATGTTATGAAAGTGGCGCATGAGAGTGGGTGACGACTGTCATGAAATAATACTTGGTGCCAGGGGCACATCTCATGGAGTGGTGCATAGGCGCGGGCAACGATTGTTCCGAGATAATACCTTGTCCCAAGGACACATGTTATGAAAGTGACGCATGGGCGCAGGCGACGTCTGTCACGAGATAATACTTGGTGCTAGGGGCACATCTCATGAAATGGTGCATGGGTACAAGCGACGACTGTCGTGGGAATGGCGTGTGAGTGACAGAGATGGTGTGCGACCATGGGTGACAGGCTTGGTGGAGTCGGCGTGGAGGCGACAATGGGCGCTGCAAAGTCGGCACGTAGGCGATAGCAAACATTACAGAGACGGTATGTGACTACGGGCAATGATGACGGCGACCATCGTAGAGACCGCGGGTAACAGGCATCACAAAGTTAGCGTGCGGGAAACAGTAGGCCTCGTAGGGACCGCGGGTGACGGGTGCTGCGAAGACGGCGCACGACTACAGGTGATAGGTGTTGCAAAGTTGGCTTACGGCTACGAGTGGCGAGCACCCTAGAGTCGGTGCACGGGGATAGAACGACGATAAGCATTGCAGTAACGACAAGCAGGGTATTGTTGATGGCGCAAGGTCAAGATAGAGAACAAGCATTGGGGGATGGCAAGCCAACCCTTGAAGGAAGGCTAAAGTTAACCCTTAGGGGAAGGTTGAGGTTGGCCTTTTAAGGGTGGACGAGGCCGACCCTCAAGGGGAGGCTGAGGCCGACCCCTTGGCCAATTTGGTAAGGTCCATAGATGGTCAATTTGCGACGGCTGAGGCGTGATGAGGCGTTGTCGTACGTTGCACAAAAATAAATCTCTTGGTTTCAAAGTATCGTAGAAAAAGTAAAAACATATACGTGATTTGAATAGTTGGAAGTGTTAAAAATTAACCGTTGACTGTATTGATGTGTCGTGCAGAATGGGACCCTTAGTGAGCCCATGGGCTCGACCCAGGCACGTAGCGCATGCATAATCACAAGTTCATACTTGGAGGAATTTTTTATGTTTGGTGACCAGAAAGTTGTTGGCATCGTCACTGAATGGTAAGGGTAAAGAGTAGGTGGCTCAAGATACCTCTTCCACCACCTACTGAAGCCTAGGGATGCTTAGGAATCTGCAAAAGGGCACGACGACTGGCACAGAGGAGCGATCAGGCATACCGACGTGGGGGCTTGGCACAGGCACTAAACAATGAATGGGAGGAATAGGCGGTTCGAGCTTCTTCTCTCACCACCTACTAAGTACTAGGACATTACAGGGCGTTATGACCCGAGGGCAAGATTACAGGCACAAGGGTGCAGTCGGGCACCGTGATGTGGAGTGCGGCTATGAGTGCTTAACAATGAACGGGAGGAGTAGGTGGTTCAAGCTTCCTTGCACACCACTACCTACCAAGTTCGTGGATGTCACCAGGTGTCGTGATAATGGGTGCAGGGGCTCGTTGGCATGCTTAGTGACGGGCGCAGAGGCACAATCCATGCAAGTTTGGTCAAATTTGCAAAATTATTCTAAGTGTAGAAGAGTGATGAGATAGGTAAGGGAGGGAGCAACGTGAAAGGGGGCGCGAGGTGCATGTTGAGTCATCACAATGAGTTTTTTGTGTGTGAAGGATGGTGGTGATGGCAGACGGTGTTGGCATTTGGCCAAGCTGGGTAGAGGAGGTTGGAAGCTGAAATGGGAGATAGAGATAGGCTGAAGTGGTGTTGGTCGTCGACTTTGGTTGTCGTTCGTGGAAGGGGGTCTGGCGAAGGGTTGAAGGTAAGGGGTTATTAACCTTTGTGGTTGGCCAAAGGTGTCAGTCAAGAAGGTGAAGTGAGGGTCATCGACCGTAGGGGTCAATTGAAGTGTACGGTCAGTTAAGTGGGTTATTTGTTATCCTTGGGTATGTCGAGGTGGTCAGCCTATGGGCGACCGTGGGTGTGGAGGCGAGAGGTGGAGGCCAAAGGTGGTGATGGAGTGAGGGTCGAAAAGGAGATGCCCAAGGTAGAAGGAAGGCCGAAGGGGGTAGCTGTGGGGTGGGTAAGGTTGAAGAGGGTGGCCTTGATGTGGGGGAGGCTAAAGGTGACAGGGTGGGCCGAAGGGTGGCCAAAGGTTTGAACTGAAGGGTTGCCGAGTTGGTGGCGAAACATGTTGTCAAAGGTGTGAGCCAAAAGATTACCAAAATGGTAGCCGAAGATGTAGCCAAAGGTTTAAGGTGAAGGGTTACCAAGATAGTGGCCGAAGAGGTGGCTAAAGTGAGGGTAAAGGGTATGGCGGCCAAAGTTATGGCCGGGATCAGCCTTGGGTGTGGTGTAGGGTCGACCTCGACCATAGTGTGTTGATTGGCCTCGGGTGTGGTGATGGAGGCTGAAGGGTGGATGGAAGAGGGGATGAGAAGGGGATAGCCGAGGGTGAAGGTGAAGGCCTTGGGGTAAGGGTGGGGCCTTGGGGTTGACCGGGGGGAGGGGTATAAGGTCAGCCTCGTAGGTTAAAGAAAGGTCGGCCTTGGCCTTGAGTGGAGTTGTGTTAGACCCCTCATATTTAAATGCGTAAAAAAAATTTATTAAAGAGTTTGAGACGTAATGGGTATTTTGAAATTCTATTTGTTTTAGGAATATAAGAATTGTTCTTTTAGGTTATTGATAATTTACGTACTATATATTCTCTAGGAACCTTAAGAGCACACCAAAATTCAGAAGAGCCTCCAAGGAATCCTTAGGAAGAGACTTCTTGGAATTTTAACAAATTGCTTGAGGTAAGAATTTAAATTGATTTTTGATTTGGGATTGTAGTAGTTTACGAATTTTGTTGTCATTAGAATTTGATTTGAAACCTTTGGGTTTGTCAATTTTTAGGGCTTTGATACAATTGAATTGAGGAAATCAAATTTTAGGTTTAATCACGATCAGAGGTAAGGGTTTACTTTTAAAATTTGAATCAGCGTTGGACCGATCGTTCGTGTAATGGTTTAATTCTTCAATCCAGTTATTTTGAATTTTCGTGCCATTACTGTGGGCTGAATTTTTCAAACTGTTTCTTGCTATATCGATTTTCGAGCCGCCATTGTTGCAGTCTCGGTTGAGAATTCTTTTATGTTTCTTGCTGTCTCGACTTTCGTGCTAGCATAAATTCTGTTCTGTGATGCGCCAGTTTTGTTTCCGTAATTCTTTAACGGGCATATGATTTCTTGTTTTTCTGGAATGATCAAGCCAATTGTACTTGCCCACTCTCATGAATCAGCCTATCCATTAGAAAGTTGCACCAGAATAGAGATGTCAAAGGGCCGGGCTTGGGCCGGCCCAGCCCAAGCCCGTCGGGCCTGCTGTGGGGCCGGGCCGGGGCCGGGCCAGTGGGGGCTGCCAACCGGGCCGGGCCGGGCCGGGCCTGCCGAAGGCAAACCTAGGCCCAGTCCAGGCCCAGGCCCTAGGCCCAATAGCTAGGGCCGGGCTTGGGCCGGGCCCGGGCCCTTTTTTTTTTTTCTTCTTCTTGTTATTCAATTTTAAATTTCATCTCTAGGCAATATTCACAATTTAACGAACCTAATCTTTATCCTTTTATTTCATTATAAGTAATATACATATATATGTATGTATGTATATACATATTTATTTGTTAGCCATTATATTTTTTATTATATGTTAAACATTTTCATACTCTTCTTGATGAGCTTTATTAATAAAATCTTAACACATAACAATTTATATAGAAAAATAATAAATGTATTCATAGGCCCTCCTCCTTTTATCCGGGCTTGGGCTGCTTGTAAACAAACAGGCGAAGTTACCTATTTTTTTATATATACGAAAAAATATATATCTTGCTTGTAAAAATTTATTTTATATATATGGAAAAAAAAGTATATTTTGTGAAAAAATTTATTCTTAAAATTCTAACAATCAAAATAATAATGAATGTCTATCCAAAATATCAGCAATCAAAGATCAAGAAATCTGCAACGTCAACCAAAAGGATCAAAAGAGGAAAATAAAAACAAATTACCTAATCATCCAGAAGTACTTCAATATCCGAGTCACTGCTCTTCCTATCATCAATCGGTTTATCTTGCTCGCGGTATTTCGCATCAAGATAATCCTTCCAACATACACATAGCTCGAGCGACTCGGGGTTAAGACGACTCCTCCTGTCATCCAAAACCCTCCCGCTGGCTGAAAATGCCGACTCTGAAGCAACCGTGGAGGCTTGCACTGGCAGTACATCCCGTGCAATTTGGGATAAAGTTTTATACATGTTTTGATTTTGTTTCCAAAAATTTAACAAATTAAAATTAACCTGTTCTTGCATTGATAAATCAGAATAATGATCAGTATTTGCATATACACCAATCTCATTAAAAGAGGAAAAAGTAGACGAACCTGCCGAATTAGAAGTACCTTCACCTGGTAGTTGTCTTGCTACTAGATGTTCAAAGCCCTTAAGGTATGGCGCATAATACCTCTCAACAGTGGATGATGATGTAGCTCGCCCGCGCACGTCAGCAGAATTACGATAGAGGTTGAACAAGTCCTCAAACCTCTTGCTCACTTTTGCTGTGAATGCGGTTGTCTCCTCTGCTGTGTAGCACATTAATTTCGATATCTCTTGTATCGAGGCGTTCACGCCATGCAACTTTAACCTAGGATCTAAACAAGTAGCCACAGTAAAAATAACAGGCAGTTACTCCAATATTTATTAAATTTTTGATCCATCACTTTTACTATTTCCTTAAAGGGTCCTATATATCTCCATTTTGTTAACATTGTAGCCATCTTGAGAATTTCTATTACAGCGAGAGGAGAGGTGGGATAGTACGTACCAGACAATAAATTGGTAGACGTGTAGAATACCTCCAAAAATTCAGCTAGGTATGTGGCCATCTGCCATTCCTCTTGAGTTGGCAAGCCGGCTGGGAACTGGGTTAGTAGAAAATGCGTATAGACTTCTCGGTATGCCAGAATGTGTAAAAGCATATGGTATGTAGAGTTCCACCTGTGGACCACATCTGTAACTGCTCTCCTGCGAGGCATATTATATTGAACACACAACGTTTTAAATTGTTGTGTTCTCGGACTCGAGCTATTAACATACGCTGTCATACCCCTCATTTTGAGAAGAATATCTCCTGCAGCAGCTAAACCATCTTGAACAATTAAATTAATAATGTGACAAACACAGCGAACATGAAATAATTCACCATTAAGTACAGGTTGAAGCGTCTCCTTTAAAGCTGCAACAGCAACTTTATTATTAGAAGCATTATCAAAACTAACACTCATAATCTTATCCTTAATTTTAAATGTGGTACATGCTTTTAATATAAGAATAGCAATGTTCATTCCATCATGCGGAAAAGGAAAGTGCTCGAAAGCGATGATTCTCTTGTGCATAACCCAATCTGCATCAATCCAATGAGCGGTCACACAAGAATAACTAACAAAAGTAAAGGAGATTGCCAAATATCAGAAGTAAGACTAACTTTACCTTCAAATTTATCGAAATAATCGATAAGGCGTGCTTTAGCAGCATTGTACTGTCGGAGTGCATCGGATCTAGTTGTGTTTCTATGAACCTTTTTGTACAAAGGTTGAACGTATGTGTTCATATATCTAGAGTGCTTAGGATTATCGGCAAAAGAAAAGGCTTGTTCATCATGAATAACAAATTCAGCGAGACCGTCTCTTTGCTCTCGCTGATTATAAACAAATAACTTACCGTCAAAAGATAACTGCGTTTGGGTAGGTTCGACGTGGCCTTGTCGAGGTGCACACAGAGGGTAATGCCTGTTAAGATGTCCATTACCACTACCAGACGAAAATAATTTAGCACAGTACTTACATCGAGCTTTTCGGATGCCGTCCACCATAACTACATCGAAATGATTCCAACACTCGGCTTTCTTTTTTTTCCCCTTTTGGACTTCTGGCTCATTACCGGAGGCATTGCTCGGCCCTTCTTCATCATGACCAGGCATAGGGTTAAGATTATGCCACGGAGTAGTAGCTTCGCCAACCGAGCTGCGTCCTTGACTATAATGCGGGGGGTCTTCATCAGGCGTGTATTCAAAATCTGGAATGTTTTGATTGAACTCCCAATTGGCTTGGGTATCTATCATACAGCCTGTACTCATTCGTCCAGGAACGAATGGTTGTGTTGGTGCTTGGATTGGTGTTTGTGATGGCCGTGGCGCTGGCGCTTGTGCTGGTGGTGGTGCTTGCGATGATGATGATGTTTTTCGTGATGACGATGCACGCCTCATTTTCTTCAATAATCCAGCCATATTTCGAGCTAAACTTTGTAAGAGTAACTAAATACACAAGTATAAGAGTAGTAATAAGAAATAACAATTAAAAGAATGAACGAGTAACAAATATTAGAGAGTTAGTAAATAAAAAGAATTTAGCAAGACTAGTAATTAATAAACAAGAGTACTAATTAGTAAATACTAGTAGTAATTAGCAAGAGTAGTAATTAAAAAGAATTTAGCAAGACTAGTAATTAATAAACAAGAGTACTAATTAGTAAATACTAGTAGTAATTAGCAAGAGTAGTAATTGGAGAGGAAAATAGTAGCAAAGCTTGTAGAAATATAGAATGTTTAGGTAAGAGAGAGTAAGAAGATTGGTGTGAAAAATTAGAGAGAAATGGTGTGAATTTATAGATTTTAGAAACTTCACAAAAGACCAAAATACCCCTACAAACTATCCGTTTATAGTTGTTGGGGAGGGTAAGAGTGTAAAGGAGTTGAAAAATATAGGTTAGACTAAAATACCCCCCAAACTAGCCGTTATATTGCTGTTGGGGGGGTAAAAGTGGAATTTTGGAAAAGGGGTGGAAGAAAGGGGGGGAAAAACAAAAAAATTCAAACAAGTGGGGCCAAAACCGGGCCAAACCCGGGCCGCAGACCGGGCCAGCCCCGGGCCAGATCCGGGCCGCAGACCGGGCCAGACCCGGGCCGCAGACCGGGCCAGACCCGGGCCAGACCCGGGCCGAATTCGGGCCGGCCAAACCCGTTTCCGGGCCGGGCCGGGCCGGGCTTTTTCGCAGCAATGGACGGCCTGGTCCAGGCCCAGGCCCCAGGCCCGCTGTGCTGGGGCCGCTACTGTTCATCGTTGGGGCCGGGCCAGCCCGGGCCAGAACCGGGCCGGGTCGGGCCAGCCCGCGGGCCGCCCGGCCCGTTTGACAACTCTACACCAGAATGTGTACTTCCTTTGGGTTTCGTGTGGCTTGCCCATGTGGCATGCAAGAAGCCAAAATTTTTCATGATTCTAGTTTTCATGTGCAATTTTTTTTTTCATCTTCTGTCTACTTCTTCAATTCTCGTTTTACACCTTTTCTATCATATTAACTTTTTTTTTTTGTGTCCGTCCATTTATCGTCTTTGATTTAAACCTAATATTGAATGAATTATGAAATCTTTGAAAATATCGTATATGAACTGCTTGTAAATATCTGTTAGTATTTATATCGTACTACTTTGTGTAACTTACTGAAGCTACCCATTAGTTGGCATTGTCTAGACCGCTTCTTGGTATCGCAATAAACTATTAAATTTGTACGTTGTTAATATTGTGAGCCATGTCACGTGTATGTGACTTTTCTGTTTCTGACTTACTCACGTGGATTGAAATGTGGGCTAGCTCAGCGGGATGAACTAGAGATCGCGATCTTATTTTCTGAACTTGGTTCCACGTGCCAGTGATGGCATGTGTGACCTTATTCTGAATGGCTCTCTAGTGTCAGTTTCTATATAAGAATACATTTTGAAATTTTGTCTTTCTACGAAACATATTTTGTATTTTGACAATTCTGGTTCGTATATGTTATGTTAAAATTCTGTACGTCCGATCTTGTTTTCTCAGATACCTTTGTATCCCATTTTGATTGGTCCGTTGAGCGACCTTACTGAGCATTTGGCTCACCCCCCTTATTATTTTACTTTCAGGTGATCAGTAGAGGGGATTGGATTATGGGCATAGCAATTTGACTGAGAGCTAGCGGTTTAATCTCAGAGCTACTTTGATTATTTGTTTTTAGAAATTATAATAAGAGGAAATATTTGGATTTCGATGTTTCATTTGGAACTCCTTGTAGGAGTAAATTCAGGATTAAATTACTGTTTAGGTCTATTTGACATTTAATTGTGTAAATTAGAGATTTTCTGATTAGATGCTCTGAATAACCTATTTTGGAGACTTTTGGAAATTTGAGATTTTCTAACTTTGTTTATTTGATATTAACGCTCCAAAAATTCGGGGCGTTACAGTTGGTATCAGAGCTATAGGTTTAAACTCCTGTAGACTTATATGCTTAGGATGAGATAAGTTGTGAGATGGGTAGGATGGGAAGATTTAAGTTTATTGTCCTAGTCAGTATCTGATTCTAGTTTTTCTTTTGTAGTAATGGCAAGCAGTCGTAATAATAGGCGAGCCAACAATCGAAATGCAGAGCGTCAAAACGTCACTGGGAATGAGAATCCGCCAGATCTTCTGACTATCCTGGCAAATCAGCAAGCTCAGCTGACTCAGTTACTGGCAAACCAACAAGCTCAGCTAAATCAACAGAATCAGCCGAACTCGAATCTGAATCCTAATCACGGGCAGGCTCAGACTCGTAGCTTATTAGAGCAGTTTGACAAGAAGAACGTAGAACCTTTTGGAGGTACAGACGATCCGATTGTGGCAGAGAAGTGGATTTCTCGACTTGAGAAAGTATTTAGGCCTATGGGTTGCACTGATGAGGAAAAGATAGAACTCACAATGTATAAGCTAGACGGGGAAGCAGACCACTGGTGGAAAACTATTGAGGATATTAAAACGGTGGAACAACGCAAAACGATGACATGGGATCAGTTTAAGGACTTGTTCTTCGACCGCTATTTTCCTAGGAGTGTAAAAGAACAAATGTATCGTGATTTTCTTAACTTGAGGCAGGGGGAGAACGAGAGTGTTGTTGAGTATGAGGTCAAGTTTACACGGCTGTCTCGTTATGGTAAGCAATTGATTGCAAACGAGAAGGATATAGTGCAAATGTTTACTTGGGGTCTCAAGCCTAGCATTAGGCAGCGCATTGTTCCGGTTCCAATAGACACGTACGTTCAGTGCGTTGACATTGCGAAGACTATCGAAGCTGAGGTTAGGGACTATAGAGAGAAGAAGGACGCCAAGGCAGGTAAGAGAGACCGTCCAGAAATATCCCA
This sequence comes from Escallonia herrerae, assembly GCA_033070095.1. Taxonomy (NCBI): domain Eukaryota; kingdom Viridiplantae; phylum Streptophyta; class Magnoliopsida; order Escalloniales; family Escalloniaceae; genus Escallonia; species Escallonia herrerae. The sequence goes on along the minus strand of JAVXUP010003497.1, from coordinate 19,384 downwards.
ACCACACACGGCACAGGGTGATGGAAAGTGCAAACAGACTTCTTCCTCAATTTCTTTTGGTCAGAGGGGCCAAGGTCAGAGACAGAGTCAGGGTCAGAGTAATTTTAGTAGGGGCTCTAGTCAGAACTTTGCTCAGAGGCCCCCATCTTCAGGTTCCGACCCTATTTGTCAGAGGTGCAATAAATGACATGGCGGCCAGAGTTGCCATTAGGATACAGGAGCATGCTTTAGGTGTGGCCAGAAGGGTCACATATCAGAGATTGTCCTATTCCAGCATCAGGGCAATCTGGGCCGCAGGGTTCTGTTGCAGGGAGTACAGCCTCGGGCCCAAGGTAGAGTACGAGTCAGTCAACTGGAGGGCAGAAACCTAGGACTACCGGTAGGGTGTTCAACATGACAGCGGGTTCGAAGGATGTGGTGGCAGGTACAATTCAGATTAACTCAATTGATGCGCATGTATTGTTTGACTCTGGTGCCACACACTCTTTTGTTTATTTTTTGTTTGCACGCCGCCTTGGGGTTAAACCCCAGTCTCTTGACTGTGAGTTGTCTGTGGGTACTCCTGTTGGGGATTATGTGGTAGTGAAGTCAGTATTGAGGAATTGTAAGATCCACATTTGTGATAGGGACCTTCCTGAGGATCTAGTTCTTTTAGATATCCATGATTTTGACGTGATTTTGGGTATGAATTGGTTGGCATCCTATCATGCCTTAGTTGATTGCTTTGAGAAGCGAGTCCATTTTTGTTTATCTGATTCATTTGAGTTTGAGTTTCGGGGTTCAAAGCCTAGCGGGTTGTCTATTATCTCAGTTATTTCGGCTCGTCGTATGCTTCATAAGGGTTGTGAGGGTTACATTGCACACATCCTTGATACTAATCATGGAGGTGTTGAGATATCAGACGTACCGGTAGTACGTGACTTTCCTAAGGTGTTTCCCGAGGAGATACCGGGAAAACCCATTGATCGTGAGATTTAATTCACCATTGATTTGGTGTCTGGTGCGGCATCTATTTCCAAGGCTCCGTATCGAATGGCAACTACAGAAATGAAGGAGTTAAAGGATCAGCTTCAAGAGCTACTTGATAGGGGGTTTATACGGCCTAGTGTTTCACCTTGGGGTGCTCCTTCTTGTTTGTCAAGAAGAAGGATGGCACGTTGAGACTTTGCATTGACTACCGTGAGTTGAATAAGATCACCATACGTAACAAATACCCGTTGCCGTGTATAGATGATTTGTTTGACCAACTTCAGGGAGTGAGGTTTTTCTCAAAAATAGATCTACGTTCTGGATACCATTAGCTAAAAGTTAGGACAGAGGATGTGTCAAAGACCACATTTAGGACTCGTTACGGTCATTACGAGTTCTTAGTGATGCCCTTCGGGTTGATTAATGCTCCTGCTGCTTTTATGGATCTGATGAATCGTGTGTTTAGGCAGTATTTGGATAAGTTTGTTATTATTTTCATTGATGACATTTTGGTGTACTCTAAGTCAGAGGAGGAGCATAGTGAGCACCTGGAAATTATCTTACAGACTTTGAAGGACAACCAGTTGTATGCAAAATTTAAGAAATGCGAGTTTTGGCTTGAGCAAGTTACATTTTTGGGACATGTGGTGTCTAAGGATGGAATAGCTGTTGACCCCTCTAAGATTGCGGCAGTGACTGATTGGCAGAGGCCTAGCACTGTTACTGAAGTGAGAAGTTTTTTGGGATTAGCAGGTTACTACCGTCGATTTGTAGAAGGTTTTTCGAGAATAGCAATGCCTTTGACTCAGTTGACTAAGAAGAACACCCGATTTGTTTGGAATGAGGAATGTGAAGCTAGTTTTCAAGAACTGAAGAAGAGGTTGGTGTCTGCACCTGTATTAACCTTACCATCTGGTTCTGGAGGTTTTGTGATATATAGTGATGCCTCCAAGAGAGGTTTAGGTTGTGTTTTAATGCAGCAAGGTAATGTGATTGCCTATGCTTCTAGACAGCTTAAGCCTTACAAGCAGAACTACCCCACCCATGATCTTGAGTTAGCAGCTGTGATATTTGCTTTGAAGATATGGAGACACTACTTGTATGGTGAGACCTGTGAGATATATACTGACCATAAAAGTCTTAAGTATATTTTCACCCAGAATGAGCTGAACATGAGACAGAGGTGTTGGTTGGAGCTTTTGAAAGACTATGACTGCACGATTCACTATCACCCAGGTAAGGCGAATGTTGTGGCCGACGCACTCAGCAGGAAGAGCACAGGAAACCTAGCAGCACTTATCACCTGTCAACCTCAACTATTAGAAGACATGAAGAACTTGGATCTGGATATCAGATGGCAAGATGGTGAAGAGTACTTGGCTGCATTACAGGTACAACCTACCTTGATTAGCAGGATCAAGGAAGCTCAAGATGGAGATTCTGGTATAGTTCGCATTATCGAGAACATTAATAATGGAAAACAGTCTAAGTTCAGAGTTGATGAACACAGTGTAGTTTGGTTCCATAAGAGACTTTGTGTACCAGCAGATATGTCCTTGAGGAAGGAATTATTGTTAGAGGCTCATAACTCTAGTTTCTCTATCCACCCAAGAGGAACAAAGATGTATCATGACCTTAAGGAGCATTTTTGGTGGAGCGGCATGAAGTCGGATATAGCAGAATTCGTCTCTCATTGCTTAGTCTGTCAGAGAGTGAAGACGGAGCATCAAAAGCCTAGTCGACCACTTCAGCCACTTGAGATTCCGCAGTGGAAGTGGGAGCATGTAACAACTGATTTTGTGGTAAGCTTACCGAGGACAGTCAAGGGTTTTGACACTATTTGGGTTATTGTTGATAGGTTGACAAAGTCTGCACATTTCCTTCCAATCCGAGCTACAGCACCATTATCTGAGCTAGTGCAAATATATATTGATGAGATAGTGAGGTTGCATGGAGTACCATTATCAATAGTGTCCGATCGAGATCCACATTTTACTTCAAAATTCTGGAGGAGCTTCCAGAATTCCATGGGTACCGATCTCTATTTTAGCACTGCTTACCACCCACAGACAGATGGGCAGTCTGAACGTACTATTCAGACACTAGAGGACATGTTGAGAGCTTGCACACAAGACCTCAGTGGTAGCTGGTATTGCCATTTACCTTTAGTTGAGTTTGCCTACAATAACAGCTATCAGGCAAGTATTAAAATGGCACCGTTTGAGGCATTGTATGGACGGAGGTGCAGGACGCCACTATGTTGGGATGAGGTAGGGGAGAGACAGTTATTGGGACCAGAGTTGGTACAGTTGACTACTCAAAAAGTTGACTTGATTCGGGAACGTTTCAAAACAGCTCAGGACAGACAACGCAGTTATAAATCTCACCGTCACCGCGAACTAGAGTTTGAAGTAGGTGATCACGTGTTCTTAAGAGTTTCGCCTTGGAAGGGGGTGATGCGTTTCGGTAAGAAGGGTAAGCTTAGCCCTAGGTTTATCGGGCCATTCGAGATTTTGGAGAGGATCGGTCCCGTGGCTTACAGAGTTGCATTGCCGCCAGAGCTTTCACACATTCATAATGTTTTTCATGTTTCGAATCTGAGGAAGTACGTATATGATCCGACGCACATTGTGCCGTATGAGCCTTTATCAGTGCAAGAGAACCTTTCCTACGAAGAGCAACCAATTGAGATTCTTGACAATCATGATAAGGTGTTGAGGACGAAAGTTATTCCCTTAGTTAAGGTTTTATGGCAGAACCATGAAACTGAGGAGGCTACTTGGGAATCCGAAGAATATATGCGACGTACTTATCCACACCTTTTTGGCACCTCAGGTACATTTTGATTTCGAGGACGGAATTTTTATTTAGGGGGGAAGGATGTTAGACCCCTCATATTTAAATGCGTAAAAAAAATTTATTAAAGAGTTTGAGACGTAATGGGTATTTTGAAATTCTATTTGTTTTAGGAATATAAGAATTGTTCTTTTAGGTAATTGATAATTTACGTACTATATATTCTCTAGGAACCTTAAGAGCACACCAAAATTCAGAAGAGCCTCCAAGGAATCCTTAGGAAGAGACTTCTTGGAATTTTAACAAATTGTTTGAGGTAAGAATTTAAATTGATTTTTGATTTGGGATTGTAGTAGTTTACGAATTTTGTTGTCATTAGAATTTGATTTGAAACCTTTGGGTTTGTCAATTTTTAGGGCTTTGATACAATTGAATTGAGGAAATCAAATTTTAGGTTTAATCACGATCAGAGGTAAGGGTTTACTTTTAAAATTTGAATCAGCGTTGGACCGATCGTTCGTGTAATGGTTTAATTCTTCAATCCAGTTATTTTGAATTTTCGTGCCATTACTGTGGGCTGAATTTTTCAAACTGTTTCTTGCTATATCGATTTTCGAGCCGCCATTGTTGCAGTCTCGGTTGAGAATTCTTTTATGTTTCTTGCTGTCTCGACTTTCGTGCTAGCATAAATTCTGTTCTGTGATGCGCCAGTTTTGTTTCCGTAATTCTTTAACGGGCATATGATTTCTTGTTTTTCTGGAATGATCAAGCCAATTGTACTTGCCCACTCTCATGAATCAGCCTATCCATTAGAAAGTTGCACCAGAATGTGTACTTCCTTTGGGTTTCGTGTGGCTTGCCCATGTGGCATGCAAGAAGCCAAAATTTTTCATGATTCTAGTTTTCATGTGCAATTTTTTTTTTTCATCTTCTGTCTACTTCTTCAATTCTCGTTTTACACCTTTTCTATCATATTAACTTTTTTTTTTTGTGTCCGTCCATTTATCGTCTTTGATTTAAACCTAATATTGAATGAATTATGAAATCTTTGAAAATATCGTATATGAACTGCTTGTAAATATCTGTTAGTATTTATATCGTACTACTTTGTGTAACTTACTGAAGCTACCCATTAGTTGGCATTGTCTAGACCGCTTCTTGGTATCGCAATAAACTATTAAATTTGTACGTTGTTAATATTGTGAGCCATGTCACGTGTATGTGACTTTTCTGTTTCTGACTTACTCACGTGGATTGAAATGTGGGCTAGCTCAGCGGGATGAACTAGAGATCGCGATCTTATTTTCTGAACTTGGTTCCACGTGCCAGTGATGGCATGTGTGACCTTATTCTGAATGGCTCTCTAGTGTCAGTTTCTATATAAGAATACATTTTGAAATTTTGTCTTTCTACGAAACATATTTTGTATTTTGACAATTCTGGTTCGTATATGTTATGTTAAAATTTTGTACGTCCGATCTTGTTTTCTCAGATACCTTTGTATCCCATTTTGATTGGTCCGTTGAGCGACCTTACTGAGCATTTGGCTCACCCCCCTTATTATTTTACTTTCAGGTGATCAGTAGAGGGGATTGGATTATGGGCATAGCAATTTGACTGAGAGCTAGCGGTTTAATCTCAGAGCTACTTTGATTATTTGTTTTTAGAAATTATAATAAGAGGAAATATTTGGATTTCGATGTTTCATTTGGAACTCCTTGTAGGAGTAAATTCAGGATTAAATTACTGTTTAGGTCTATTTGACATTTAATTGTGTAAATTAGAGATTTTCTGATTAGATGCTCTGAATAACCTATTTTGGAGACTTTTGGAAATTTGAGATTTTCTAACTTTGTTTATTTGATATTAACGCTCCAAAAATTCGGGGCGTTACAAGTTGGCTGAAGTTGGGGAAAGGGGAGAGGAAGAGGAAATGAGAGAAGGGCAACCGGGGCGACGATAGCGTGGGGCTGCCGGAGGGGGATAATGATGGTGGGAAGACGGGGACAAAGGCAACATCGTCGCTGATGGGGGGCAACGCCGGCAGAAGGGAGAGTCGCCGGCAAAAGGTGAAGGCTGAGATTGGGGTTGGTAGCGCAATGGGGCAGCGACACAAAGATGAGATAGGGGAAAAGCTTAGGATTTGTGAGGTTACGGTGATCTGGGTTAGGGATTCGGGCAGTTGGCGGGTCAGTTTGGTCGAGTAATGGGTGGGCATAGGACTGAGAGAGAAAAAGGGCGCGGGTCGGTTTGGATTCTGGCCACAATACCTGAATTCTTTTTGAATTTTGAATTTAGAACTTGAATTTCAATTTTTTTTTCCAGCCCTAAGGAAGGAATGAGAAGGTTGGAGTAGGAGGGGATGAAAAAGTTTGATGAAAATTTTTCTAAGTATATAACAAGGATAAGGGGGTGGTGGGAGGATGAATAATTTTATAGCAAATTTTTGTAGGTGTTGGAAAGAGGATGAGAGGGGTTAGGGATGAAACATTTGTTAAAAAAATTTCTAAGTGTTGAGAGTTTTTCTAAGTGTCGGAAGAGGAATTAGAGTAGGGTGGAGATGAAAAATTTTGTCGAAAATTTTTCTAAGTGTTGAAAAGAGGATGGGAGGATGGTGGGGGGGATGAATTTTTTTTCTTATTGTTAGAAAGAGGATGAGCGGGGTGGTGGGTACATCGAAGAAAAAAAATTGAAAATTTTTCTAAGTCCCAAAATGATGAGAGTGGAGCTTGGGCAAGTGTGTCACGGGGGGACGCTGAGGGTGGTGACTCTGCTACAAAAAAAAGAATTTTTCTAAGTGTCAGAAAGTGGATAAGGGGTGGTGAGGTGAACGCGACCATGGGAGGTCGAGATGAGAGGGATTGAAGACTTAGGATGGTGGTGAGGGAACCTAGCTTGCTTGGGATAGGGAAGGGGTGAAACCCCCAAAGGAATAAGGAAGGGGTGAAGCCCCCAAAGGAATAGGTGGTGTCATTAGACTTGTGCAAGAGAAATTGTAGCTTGAAAATTGTCTAAGTCTGAAAAAATACAACTTCATTGATACCATAGGAAGCAACGTGCCTTGGTGACATACGAAGCAGACAAAGGTTTGTGTCGGGTCGGGATAATCCTGGCACATGAGCCCCCTGACAGAATGACCCGAGGCATTAAGGGGATGACAAAGGTGAAGAAGGGTTGGTAATGCGGATTAGCTTCTTGTGGTGTGGTTTACACAAGGGTTGTGGCAAAGGCAGAAAGCCAGCAGTCAGGAAGGGTCGATTAGAGTAAGTAGGGGCGTGGCTTGTGTTTAGGTGTCATTTAGTTATATTAGGGTTGGTCTTGGAGTCGGACGTCGCTAGTCTCCCCTGGGTCATCATATTGATGCTCCTCTTGGACTGCAAGGTTAAGGCCTTGACTAGTTGTCCTGGTAGCTCTTCGTTGTACATCCATGATGGCTAAGTGTGTAAGATAGGTGGACAGCATTACGATGCTCACCTCAACAGTGGAGTCACCAAAATGATACCAGGGAAAGTGGGTTCATAGCTATGTGAAGGTGCCACAAAGAATACAGTCTATGTTAGCTGAAGATGTACAAAGTGGGATGCAGTGAGGGTGGGGTAAGGGCAGAGAGCAAGGCTTCCCAGACAGGCCGTGAGGAGTGGCAGTGCTGTGGAGACGAGGGCTGAGATGAACAAGGTCGACAATTGACAGTCCAAGCTAAGGTTCAAGTCAAGGTCCAATGTCACAGTCGAGTGTTATGTCCAATTGTGTTTCTCACTCCAAAATCCAGTAGCCCTGGATTCTAGAGTGAGAAAGTGATTTTGTTAGACTATGAATTCTCTCCTGAAAAATGAAGTCCAGGTCCCCTATTTATAGGCAAAAGTTTTCATGTGTCATTAGTTGCCATGTGTCGTCCCCCGAAAATGACACGTCACCAGGGGATCAACAAATGCCAGTGCTCATTTGGATTGTTGATTCCCATATTCACACTGCCTGCCCCACACAACGTCACTCTACCTATCTAAAAAGACTGACCACATTGTCGACATGATTCGAGTAAGCTCTTACATTAGCCACTTGTCCAGACCCTTATTAAATCCCATAGGGGTACATCGATAGACGGGGATAGAACCTGACAACAGTGAAAGAAGGTCCATGTGCCCAACTAACGAGTGGACTAGGTGCGATGCCCTCTAAAGACCTGCTAGCGTCTCGGAGTGAGACGGGGGTCATCATCCCAGAGGCACCGACGATCACCGGTATTGTGAGCGAGATGTGGTCACAGCTGAGGCGTGCCTAATGCCATGTATGTTGCTCCAAGCAGAGATAGCTTCTGCGGTAGCGAGCTTATCCCACTGTGAAGGGTACTCATGCCAAAGCATTACCAACGATGCCCCTTGGAATGCTGCACACTTCGGAGAATGGGTCGAAGCATGTTCCACGTACACGGTGGAGGTGCATTGCCTGGTGAACGTAACATGAGAATGGCACATGGGCACAGTGCCAATGACACGATACATGAGTGTGGTGCATAGGTGCGGTGTGAACGTCACGAGACATGAGTGTGGTACATAAAACTGACGAACGGGTGCGGCGACGACTATCACGAAACAATACCTGGTGCCAGGGGAACATGCCATGAAAGTGGCATATGGGCACAGGCGAAGGCTGTCGTGAGATAATACTTTGTGCCAGGGGTACATATCATAGAAGTGGCACATGTGCACGGGCGATGACTATAGCGAGATGATACCTAGTGCCAGAGGCACATGTTATGAAAATGGAGCATGGGCGCAGGCGAGGACCTACGCGAGATAATACCTGGTACCAGGGGCATATCTCATGGAAGTGGGGCATGGGCGCTGGCAACGACTGTTGCAAGATAATATCTAGTGCCAGGGGCACATGTTATGAAAGTCGAGCATAGGCACGGGCGCGCGCTACGACTTACGCGAGATAATACCTGGTGTCAGGGGCACATGTCATAAAAGTGGCGTATGGGCGAGGGCGACGACTATCGCGAGATAATACTTGGTGTCAGGAGCACATCTCATGGACTTGGCGCATCGGTATGGGCGATGACTATCACGAGATAATACCTGGTGCCAGGGACACATGTTATGGAAGTGGCGCATGGCCGCGGGCGACGACTGTCGTGAGATAATACTTGGTGCCAAGGGCACATCTCATGGAATTGGCACATGGGCGCGGGCAACAACTGACACGGGGACAAAGTGTGAGCGACAAAGACGTCATGCATTTGCAGGCGACGGGCGCCACGGAGTCGAAGGGCAGGCGACGACGGGCGTCGCAGCAACAGCGTGCAACTGCGGGCAACAACGCTCGACCGCTATGTCGGCGCGGGCGACTTGAAAGAGTCTTGATTTGTCTGGTTGATTGATGATGATCCATGCTCCTTCTTTGACCTACCATTTACACTATAGACTCTGTAGAAAATAATTACTGTTACAAGACAAACTACCCACGTAGGAAATAACTACTCACTAATAAGTAACCAATCACACTTATCCCTTATCAATAGGGACACATTTTTAGAAGTTGGTTTTTTACACTTCGGCCACGTTTGACGCAACTTTTTTTTCCAGTTTTTTTTTTCAGTTTTGGAAACTAGAAAAAAAAAGTGCGTTTGGTAACCATTTTTTTTCCTTCTCCAATTTAAAAAACCAGTTTTTAAACTGCAGAGTAAAAAAAAAACTCCAAAATCTGGTTTTTTTTTTCACTTTTGGTTTTTTTTTTTGGAGACCACCACCAACACCCTCCCACCGCCTGCAGCCACCTCCGGCCGCCGACCACCACTGCTGGCAGCCACCGCCGGCCGCCGACAGCCACCTCCGACGACCGGCGACCACCGCCGGCTACTGTCGGCAGCCACCTCCGGCCGCCGGTAGCCACCGTCGACTGTCGGCGCCACCTCCGGCAGCCGGCGACCACCGCCGGCAGCCACCGGCGACTGTTGGCAGCCACCTCTGGCTACCGGCAGCCACCTCCAGCCGCCGACAGCCGGCTGCCACCTCGGTCGCCGGTCTCTGGCAGCCACCAGCCACCGCCGGCCACCACCACTGTCGACCACCGCTACGCCCCACCACCACCACCGCCACCGCAAACCACCCAAAAAAAAAGTCAAAATAAAAAGGGTTACCAAACACCAAAAAAAAAACTAAAAAAAAAAAGGTTATCAAACACCCACTTGTTTTTGTAAAAAAAAAAAATTAAGCTGCTCTTTAAAAACTGAAAACCAAAAAAAAAAATTGTCAAACGAACCCTTCATGTTTGAATCTTCCATTTTCTCTTCAGAAATAATAATAAAAACTAAATGTCATTTAGTGACACTTAATTAAAGTGAAGTTATTAGTGAAAATTTTATTTGTTGGTGCAAACATTGCCCCCCTAACTCAAGCAATTGAATACTTGAAAATTGTTAAAGGCCATATTTTTCAAAGGGAAAGCATTTTTCAATATCGATAGACTTGCAGTCTTCAAAAAAATCTTTTTTACTATCGATTAGCCATTGATTGGCTTTTGATGCACAAGACAACATTGGAGTGTATTAAAAGAAAATATTTATTCTCCCTCGAAAGCATTGTACTCTTCAAAATGGAAGCATTTTTACTATCGATAGGCTTTCACTGTCAATATCCTTGCATTTTTCACTATCGATAGCATTACACTATTCGAAGTAAAAGTATTTTTTCATATCGATAGCCTCTTAATATTGATTAGCCTTACATTTGTCACTACCAATAAGCCATCTATTGACTTAAACTGTATTATCTTGATTTTGTAATATAATATTCTCTACTGATAAGCCGGCACTCTTCAAAGTGAAAGCATTTTCAGTATTGATAGTCTTGTATTTTTTCACAATCGATAAGTTATGTATTGGCTTAAACTGTACCATCTTAATTTTGCACGATAATATTCACTATCGATAAAACAGTCGCAATCGATAGGCTTGCACTCTTCAAAGTGAAAGCATTTTAACTATTGATAGTCATACACTCTTCAAAGTGAAGCATTTTCATTATCGATAAGCCATATATTGGCTTAAACTGCACCATCCTAATTTTGCAAAGTAATATTCACTATCGATTAGCCATTTATTGGCTTAAACTGCACCATCCTAATTTTGCAAGGTAATATTCACTATCGATACAGCAGTCGCAATTGATAGGCTTGCACTTTTCACAATGGAACTACTTTTTACTATCGATAGTCATAAACTCGTTATAGTGAAAGCATTTTTGCTATCAATAACCTTTGTCTATCGATAGATGACTGTCGATAGACTTTCTGAAGTGAAAACATTTTTACTATTGATTAGCCATCAATTGGCTACACTTTATCATGTTTTTGCATGCACCATATCAAGAAAACATTAATGAAGTGTCTTAAGACTTGCAAGACACTTCTTGCATTTCTCACTATTGATAGCCTTTTCCTATCGATTGACTTTCTCTATCAATAGCCTTGCATTTTCTAGCATAAAATCCAAAGAAACGCTACTAAATTCCATTAAATCAACCATTGCACATCTACTAATTTTTTATGTGACCCACTTATCCAATGTAAGAATTGGTTTCCAAAGTCCAATAGATGAATTGGTTTCCCTGATGTCACCCACCAAATTTGAATCTTGATGTCACCAACTATTCTTAAACTCCACTTCAAGAAACAAATTCGATTCAAAATCATAAGCCGTACAAACCATGAATTTGATACAAACGATCTCCTAACCCATAAATGAAGCAATTAGTAATTAAATCGAGATGGGGTTCCACCAATTTGGCCTATATATGGGTACCAATACCTGACCTATCGACAACCGACTCAATTCACGACAGAGAAGAAGACAGCAGCGAGCAAATCTTCTCCACCAAACATGGAAAAATAAGGATAATTGTAGGTTAGTGCTACCCTAACGAGACCATCGAATTTAGTCTACCCTCGGCTAATGGTATTGACTTCTATCCGTCATAAGGAGATCCAAATTGTGTTTCCATAATAGTCACGTCCACGCGCATGCACGCATACACATACATCTTTATGCACACACATATACATATGTTTATTATTGTATGTCTCATCTTTTTTCTCGGGTCCAGTGATGAAGTGGGGAAGCATTAGGATTAGCAAAGCATCAACTTCAAGGCGGCGTCAATGGCTTTAATGTAATGCCCCTAATTTTCGGAACGTTAATTTCAAATAAATAAAGGTAAAAAACCTCAAAATATCAAAGTCTTCCAAACTGAAAATTCAGAACATATACCAATCACTCTCTAAGATACATCATTACATACTATAGCGTCATAAAGTAGTTATATGATCCTAAATTAGCTGAATAAGGAGTTCCAAAATAAAATATAAGCAAATTCAATTCGTCTTTACTATTACATCTTGAAAAGCTAATACTAACTTTGACATAAAACTGCTAGCTCTCAATTATACAATTAGGCCCATAATCCAGCCCCCTCTACCGATCTCCTAAAAGTGAAACAATAAGGGAATGAGCCAAATGCCCAGTAAGGTCACTCAACAGACCAACAAAAAAGAATACAAAAAAAAAATCTGAGAAAATGAAATTACTAATGTAAATAACTTTAACGGAATAGATAGTAGACAAAATTTTGACATGCCAAAATATATCTTTATACAGAGACAAACACTAGAGAGTCATTTAAAATAAGGTCAAACATGTCATCACTGACAACAAAAATAAAGTTCAAAATATAAAACCGCGATCTCTAGCTCATCCCGCTGAGTTAGCTCACGTCTCAATTCACGTGGGTAAGTCAGAAACATAAGTGTCACATACACTGTGACATAGCTCACAAAAACGCACACCTAATTGGACCCAATAAATAGTTAAGACACAAACATGTTGTCTAGAGAAGGTTTGCAGTGGGTCACTCCAACTTAGCGACCTACGGCTCGTGCCATTGAGTGACACCATTGTTCCGACAAAGTCTTACAGGATAGGGAACTGAATAAGAACACAAGACTAAACAAAATCTAGCCAAAGTGAGGTTACGTAATACATTGGATGATCATTCGTGACAAAGAACTGGGAGTGAAGTTAATCATGTACAGTAGCAAAAAATACGTCAACATTATGCCAAGAATTTGGTGGACAAAAGTTGAAAAGATTATTAAAACCTGACCAACATGAAGTTGTGAAAGAAATAAGCACCTAAGGTTGAGATCAACAACAATTAAGAAATAACGATCACTGTAGGTTAGTTAAAAGAGATGGCCATGCGAGGCACGATTTGAATGAACAGGTACATGTGTGGTTGGAAGTAACAAAAGAATGATGATACATAAACATAAACTTCATTGATCTGTTTATGGTTCAGAAAAACCAGTGATTCATGCGGAATGGAAAACGAAAGATTAAAAGAATGACCACATGGTCAAGTTCACGAAGTCCACCAAAAGGCATTTTTCAAAACCAATTTGCCACACAAACCAGGAAGGCAATTTCAGGTAATACACACAACACGTGGAACAAGCTAGAAAAAACAAAACACGTTGTCCGTTAAATGGACTTCTCTTGAACAATCGAGCACTTTGCCAGAATTTACAGTTCCAATGCTAATGAATCGATGATTCAAAGCACTTATGAATAAACGAATTGGTAAATCCTTTTCAACAAATTGCATCTAAAACTAATTCGAACAGAAAAGAATAAACTATCACACAAATAGGATTGATTGATCCAACACTGATCAAAATTTTAAAAGTAAACCCTTACCTCTAATTTAACAATCAAATCCAAAGCTTTAATCTCCTCAATCTAATAATATCATAAGTTCTAAATGGACAACTAGTGCCAAGACGACGTAAATAACTTTAGATATAGGATAGCTTGGTAAATTTAAAACTGTATACCTATAGAAGTTAGGGATATTGTATTAATTTCCAGCTAAATATACACCTTTATTAAACACACACAAAGCAACACAGCACACATAAACACATTCACACACTCACTGCACCCCCTGCTTCACAAGCATTGAATAAGATATGCTTATTCAAATATCAAGGCAGAATCTGTTCAAATTTCTTTTTAATCAGATTTTAACACTCCGTGAGTACACAACACATCATATATACACAACAACCATGATTAAAATCATGTTCAAGGAGGGAAAACCCGCCACCCTAGAATGGAAGGATAAGTTGGTCGCACTCGAATTCTAGATTATCCCGAACGAGAAAATGAGACGACCTGATGGACGTCAGTGCACTCACCCTGGACCTTGATGATCAAGTGTCACCTAAATTTAAGATGCCAGATATGGACAAGTTTGATGCAGAGTTTGTCCCTTTGGAGGCCAAACCATACCTGTTCTGAAGACAATCCAAAACTAAATTCAATCCATTCATTTTCACAATATACTTTCTTTCTGTGCAAGTATGTGTACGTACATTAAAGTAGAGCACGTACATAGGAACTTGCTAGTAAAAACTTTGATACACTTCTACTCAATTAATGAACTCACACCTGTCATTTTTGTCGCCTACTTGGAGGAGACTCAAGCAGTTACTAACTCTTAGGGATTCCCCTTTCACCACAGTCGTGATAAAGTCTGTCATCCTCCAATCCGTTGCGTGGCATGTTTGGTCTTCATGCATTTGTATGGGGCTCCAGAGGATTTCCCTTTTCACTACAGTCATGATATTGTTTGTCTTTCTTCAGTTTGTTACATAATCAGTATTCGTCGCTAAAAGTAATATTTTTTGCCGGCAGATCACCAAAATCCATCGCTAGTCTTTTAACGACAAGGTTACTTTTACAGGTTGATGTTCAATTGGTAAAAGTCTTTACAGACGGATTTTGATTTTCCGTTGCTAAAGACCCTTCAACATACCCAAAAGGTTTCAATTAGGGTTCTAACATAATGAACATTCGTATGTATCTTACCACTAAATCACAATTCCATAGTAAAAAATTAGTTCTTACCTCAAGGTAATGTGCAAAATCCCAAGAGGACTCTCCCTAGAGATTATGGGAAGGCTCTTGTAAAGTTTGTTGTGCTCCTAGAGAATATATTTTATGTAAAATATAAGAAACCTAAAAGATATATAATTATATTCATAAAACAATTAGAATTATGAAATAGCTATTATATCCCAACAAATTCAAACTTAAAAAAAAAAAGAAAATTGAATCTAACACATTTAAATATTCAAGGTCTAACATCCTCCCCCCTAAAAATAAAAATTATGTCCTCGGAAATAAGATGCACTTGAGGAGCCAAAAAGGCTTGGATAAGTACATCACACAGATTCTTCAGGCTCCCAAGTGGCCTCCTTGATTTCATGTTTCCCCATTAAATTTTTATTAAAGGAATGACTTCCGTCCTTAACATCTGATCATGACGATCAGGAATCTCAATTGGTTGCTCCTCACAGGAAAGGTCCTCTTGCACCAATAAAGGCTCATACAGATTAACATGCAACAGATTGTGAACGTACTTCCTCAGATTCAAAACATGAAAAATATTATGAATGTGTGAAAGCTCTGGCGTCCATGCAACTCTGTAAGCCACCGAAC
The DNA here is from genome assembly GCA_033070095.1 of Escallonia herrerae. NCBI lineage: Eukaryota > Viridiplantae > Streptophyta > Magnoliopsida > Escalloniales > Escalloniaceae > Escallonia > Escallonia herrerae. The sequence goes on along the minus strand of JAVXUP010003497.1, from coordinate 4,062 downwards.
TGATCCTCTACAAAATCTCGAATGGCCTAACAAGCCTAGGGCTAAGCTTTCCCTTCTTACCAAAACGCATCACCTCCTTCGAAGGTGAAACTCTTAAAAGTACGTGATCACCCACCTCCAACTCAAGTTCGCGACGACGGTGAGATGTAGAGCTGTGTTATCTGTCTTGGGCAACTTTGAGACATTTCTGAATCAAATCAACTTTTTGAGCAGTCAACTATACCAACTCTGGTCCCATAACCGTCTTTCTCCTACCTTATTCTAGCATAGTGGAGGCCTGCACCTCCATCCATACAATACCTTAAACTGTATCATTGTAATACTTGCCTAATAAATGTATCATCTTCTAGCGTTTGAATGGTACGTTCAGACAGCCCATTTGTCTATGGGTGGTAAAGGGTGCTAAAACGGAGATAGTCCCCATTGTAATCTAGAAACTCCTCAAGAATTTTGACATAAAATATGGATCTCAATCTCGCACTATAACTAATGTTACCCCATGCAACCTCACTATCTCATCAATATCTAATCAAACTAGCACTTTGGTGTAAAATATGGATCTCGATCTGACATAATAGATAATGGTACCCCATGCAACCTCACTATCTCATCAGTATAATCAAACTAGCTTAGATAATGATGTTGTAGCTCAGATTAGAAGGAAATGTGCAGCCTTTGTCAATCCATCAACAATTACCCAAATAGTATCAAAGCCGTTGACTGTCCTCAGTAAGCCCCCCACAACATTGGTCACATGCTCCCATTTCTAGTGCACAATCTCAAGTGGCTAAAGTCGTCCGCTAGGCTTCTAATGCCCTATCTTCATTCTCTGACAGACCAAACAATGGGAGACAATGTATTATATATCTAACTTCATGCCACACCACCTAAAATGCTCCTTAAGGTTATGATACATCTTTGATCCTCCGAGGTGAATAGAGAAACTAAAGTTATGACCCTTAGAAGAGAATAACTCTCCTCAAGGAAATATCTGTAACACCTCGGAATTTTTGGAGCATTAGCCGATCAATCAATCGATACTTAATCATTCAATCACCTCAATATACTAAGAAAATTCCATATATATATATATATATATATATATATATATATATATATATGTTAGAGCTTCTATAATAACTCAAAATTCTCAAGTAATTATTCTTAAATGCAAGGAATAAATTAACGTACTCAATTAAGTAAGTTAGACACTGATTCTCTCGTAGGGGCTTAAGTAGAAAAACAATAATGAAAATCTAACCAACTCTATAAACAGGCTCTAAACAAATCGAAGAAATCTACTGACGGTTTTCACCTGTAAAGGAACAGAAAAAGCACCTGAGCTTTTGAAAGATCAATAAGGTCGCTTAACATTCAGAAGAGAGAATACAAATGATTATAATATTTACTTCAAAAGCAATAAGGGAAGAGGTTCGACTCTGTCCGTTAAATCAAATAACAATGAAAACAATTCCAATTATGCTATAAACAATGCAGATGATATTGAACATGAGTAAATTGCAAAGTCACACAGGCAGTATAGGAAACACTTGGCAAAGCCACACTGGCAGTGCTCAATAACAATGTGGTTACATATACATATGAACACTAGCTAAACCATTAAGGCACTAGCGTCTCCTGCGATAACAGATCATCCTTATATCACCCATAACACAGACTATCTTTATAACGCCTCAATACACTAACTAATGTCAATATATAGAATACAATAATCACTAATATAACAAATAAATTGATGCCCGATGAGTAATACATTCTAATTATCGATAAGGATTTTCAATAAACGCTTTAGCACGAGGCAGGGTTTTAAGGACAAACAATGCATTCTTATAAAAAAAATATATAACAGAGTCCAAAGGTATTCAATAAATAAATCAGAAAAATATATATATATGAGGACAATTTGATGAATTGGGTTTCAGTTAAAAATCTCTTACCTCGATCTAAGCTAAGCGAAGTTAAACAACCTCAATCAAGGTCCTCTGAATCAACCTAGATTAGCAAATTATTCATCATAACACATTCTACAGTATTATACTATAGACCTAATATCAACTACACATAACGTACACGCCCCTCAACCCGAAATGACGCAACTCAAAGCGAATCCTACACACGAACAACCTAACTAGAAGACTCGACACACTCCTCGAGGCTCAACAATAACTAAATAATATTAATTCCTATAAAACATTTCTATGGCTTAAAATAGTATATAAAAATATAAATAATTAAAAAAATTAAATTTGAAATTCAAAATAATTTCATTAAAAACGATAAAGGCCCAAAATAGCCATAATGTTGCTAGCTGAACATTATATATATATATATATATATATATATATATATATATATATATTATGAAAACTGAAATCAAAATTTAAAAGGCATTATAACTATTTTTAAATTATTCATTTCCTAGAGCCAATGTGATTCTATAATGATAACAAATCAACTCTAAAAATCATCACACTTAAACTGGGACTTCTGATGATATAAAAATATTATTATAATTTTCCAAAATTTATTACGAATTTTAAAGACTCCAAACGAATTTTACAAATCAGAAATTACAGAAAATAGAAAAAATACATACAATTTCAAAAAATTAATTTTTTTTAAAAATTCAAACATAGCCTAAGATACTCTATTGTAAAATTTCACAGGCTAACAATCACCGTGCGCTATCCAATGCATGGTCGAACCTAACGCGAACCCGTGGTACTCCCGTGCAAGCACAGGGTACCACCACCTGCTGTGACCTAACGCCCAGTTCTTCCTTCTTCTTTACTTTCTGTCCATACCACAGAAACACAACACACCCAGTTTGCGGTTTCCCTCCATTCTCCGCACACATTCATTTTGCATACCACACATATACACATTACACTATACTGCACACACACGTGCGCACACACACACACACACACACTTGAACACATATTACATACACTTATCCACACACATACATGGATACACTTCCACACACTGAAATTATAAGAACACTCCTTGCTTAGACCCACAAACACATGCTACATACACACCCCATACGAATACAACACACATACAAAACACGCATAGACTGCCGTGATGGCAGTTCCCCCCCCCCCCCGACCTATCAATCCCCCAGATATACACAAACCCATACACGAAAGCACATAGTATACACACACACGAGCACACAACATGCACCTAACTACCCCACAGGTCATGGCATTCCTCCATTTCACCCACTGCATCACGAAAGTGGTGTTCTCCCTCTTCCTTGTCCCTCACACACACATACACACACCCACCAATTCACAAACATCACACACCCTAATATGCGCACACACACAAACTCTCACAACAATCCCCCACGACACACTCCTTCCTCTCTCATTTTACATAATCAAACACAAACCAACATTGTATTCACACAACTTTTTCTCACGCAAAACCCCACATCTGCACACCAACACACACATCGTTGGGTTAAAACACACGCGTACACACACGCGCGCGTGGGCACACAAATACATAGGCACACACACAACAATTTCACCACACACCACGACAGTGGGTTCTCTTCTCCCGTCCAAACTACAGACAACACACATGGTTGTTTTCTCTATCTAAATTACAGCCTTTCTATCTGCTTATACCCCTTATCCGAGCCATGGCAGTGCCATAAACACATGTCCATGGCAGCCATGGCTGCTCATTGCAATACCGTTTTTCACCCACATCATGAACACTTTAAACAAACCCACATGCAGGCTACCTAATGGCAGCCCCTCTCTTTCAGATTCTCACACAACACACACGTTTGCAGCCATAAACCCAAAAAAACGCCTCACGACTTCCTCCCCACGCCCCCTATCCAGGGGCGAAACTAGAATTTTTTTTCAGGGGGTGCAAAAATTATATTGAATTCACCAAAAAGAATTATTTAAATAATATTAAAAACAAAGTGCACTTAAAAAGCATACAAAAAGTATTATTAAGTTTCACGAGAGCCATTAACACACGCATTCTGAAAAAAAATCTTTCCATTCTGAA
>JAVXUP010003496.1:0-65476 GCA_033070095.1 Escallonia herrerae | reverse complement strand
AACCATGTCGAAATTTTATCAGAATACAGCTTTTAGAGGTTTAAAAAGGGTGCGATCGGGCTAACGTTCTTTAATAACACAAAGAATTTACATACCTGACCAGCATCAAGCACAAGAATGCGGTCACTGTCAATGATGGTATTTAGCCTGTGAGCAATAATTAGCATTGTGCATGCTTTGAATTCTTCTCGTATAGTTTTCTGGATAAGGGCGTCCGTTCTAACATCAACTGACGCAGTTGCTTCATCAAGAACAAGAATCTTTGACCGTCGTAGTAATGCTCGCGCAAGACTCAATAGTTGCCTCTGTCCCACACTGAAATTCTCCCCTCCTTCTGAAACCTTGATATAGGAGAGAAGAAACTGAACAAGTGAGAGTTGCTCTCATACAGAAAGTAAATACATAATTAGCACATACAAGTGGTTTGCATGTGAATACAGATGAACCAATTAACTAATATCCCTTTTTGATCAAAATATTGGCGAACGTACATCAGATCTTGCATTTTTTCTGGAAATAGTAGTAATGTAAGAAGTATATGGACCCATCAATGCTTGCGTTTAAAGTTGTTCAAACAAACTTCTTTCAAGTTAGGCACTGGTCCTTTTAGCTCAAATAGACAGTCATGAGTGATATCATGACAAGCATCACCACATTGAGGTAGCTTCATTACTCCCATCACTACTAGGTCGATTTTATATTCACAATTGTACAATGAAAATTATAATTTTGCATTCCATAACCTGTATTCATGCCACTAGGCTTTAATTTATTTGAACGTAGATCATCCGTAGGCACCACCTTGCCTCTAACCACATAAGCTCTATGTCGAGGATTATGAGCTAATGTGCAGCAATCTAAATGTTTTAAAGTCCAAAGTGGTTTTTCAAAACTGTGTAAAACAAACTCTCGCAACATTCAAACAAAAAGCATTTCCAGCAATCAAGAAAACTGAAAGCAAGGTTATCAATTGGTAGAACGATAAGAATATTTCCACAACTGTTGCAACTGATCTTAGTTAAGAATAGTTTCAATCTACAACAGTCGACTTGAGTACAGATGTTTTAGTCCATACCTCAGCATCCAGACCCATAGCATTCCTCCTGATAACATCCTTCAAGTGTGCCCGCTCTAAAGCCTCCCACAAGTTAGCGTCATTATGTTCATTGAAAGGATCAAGGTTAAATCGAACAGTTCCTAGTCAAGATAAGAATGACCATTAGATTGTTGGAGCTCATCTGTTGGAAGTTTTCTTACTACGTATTACTTCATGGTGTAACAAGATATGCCCCAATTATTCTGGACACTAGTAGTATGCTTAGGTAAACATGGAAAATATCTCAAGTTTATTCCATTTAATTGAACGCCCAGAACTTCTACCATTACTTTTAACATTTGTGCTGTAGACAGAGGGGCAGTCTATTCATTCCAAAAATTACACACGTTATACCTGTTATTCCTTCAAATACATGGTTAAACATCATGGCCGCAGCCAAGTTTTGACGCGGCGTTGGAGCCGTAATTCGTAGTATCGGTCTCGGTTGCATGCAATATGCAACTTTAAGGTTTCAGAGGCACTATATTAATGTCAATAGATGATGGAAATCTCTGAATTATAAAGACAGCATGATGGATCAATACCTGAGAAAAGAACTGGTGCTTGTGGTATAATACTAAGAACTTTACGTAGATCTGTCAACCCGAACTTTGTGATGTCACAACCATCAATAAAGATTCTTCCTCTTTCCACTTCCACAATCCGAAACAAAGCATTTAGCATGCTAGATTTCCCTGCACCCGTCCTTCCAACTATGCCTACCTTCTCACATGGAGAAATTGAGAAGGACAAACCACACAAGACAGCAGGAAGTCCAGGTCTATAACGTAGGACAACATCTTCAAATTTGATCAATCCTGATGAGGGCCATCCAGGAGGGGGCCTGTTGCTCTCAATAATCGCTGGAGCCTCAGACGGCAAATCTATATATGTGCTCACGCGTTCAACTGAATTTAGACTATTTTCAGCCCTACTTGCTTGTCTCAGAACATTACTCAACAGATTTGTGATATTTAAAGAGTAACTGAGGAGCAAACCCATAGTAGAGGCAAATGCAACCTGGTTTTCTTCTCTTCCATTTTGCACAACAGCAAAGGTTGCTATCAACCAAATCATGAGGCCTCCTAATGTTTCTAGCCTTATGGTAAGCCAACGGTTTGAACTAATGTTCACAAGGGTGAACCTTATGTTATTGTCCATAGAATTTCCATTTATGATCGACATTCGATCATATGCTTTGTAAGCACGAATTGCGGACAAACCATTTAATGCTTCTCCAAATTGGGCATACACAGGTGATCTGGTAATGGAATCCAAGCGCTTCACTTCACGAGCTGTACTCTACAAATATAAGTGATTTTCCTTAAGTAAAGGCTCATTGATATGGTTTCATGAAGTCAATGGTATCAAAAGAAATTCTACTATCCAAATTGGTCATATAGAAAGAAACATAAATACTAAATATAGAGAAGGAAGTTGATACCAATATAACCAACCTGATAATATAGATATGCGGCATAAAACAAGATCAGAAGCGGCATTATGGCCCACAGGGATATGGTGCTTACAAGGCCAATAAGCACGAAAGTGGAAAGAAGCTGCCAAACTTGACTCAGAAACATATTAACAAAATTGGCAACATTGCGATCTATATCACCTAGATCCTTTGCAAACCTGTTGATTATCCGTCCAGTGGGGTTGGTATGAAAGAATACCATTGGAGCTCTAAGTATTGAATTTAGCATTGCATCATGAAGTCTTCTAGCTGCATAAAGACTTGATTTGATCAACCAGAACGAGTTTGCCAATGTCACCATCACCTGCGTAAAGCATATAAATAAAATACCTTATGTACAGCAGCAGAAACTTCAGATACCTTCTTATTTGCCTAAATTATCAGAAGCAAATAGAGAATTTGACTATGGAGAAAAACTTTACTGTGCTAGGAGAGCATAGTGCTTAGTGGTATAGTGATGAGCTCGAACTATCAGAAGTATATACAGTTACAGCCAAATGTCATATTCTTTCAGCTGGATTATGAAGCCTATATCAGTTTACTTGATCAAATATCTTTACCCATGGAATAATGTCATGCTAGTGCAACAGATTGGAGAGAGAGGAAGAAGAGAGAGGCTTTTAGAAAACACAAGAGGAAATTCAAACTACAATACATGATGCTATTGGAGCCACTAGGAAACATGCCAATTAAGGTTGAAATTTTGGGCTCTGTCATTTCAACAGTGGTTCCATTTTTTTGTTGATGATGAAATTCAAGTTTGAGGGACATCAAAATGACACGAAGTGTGTCAATAAAACATATCTACAACAGACATACCTGACCAAAGGACAAAATTGCATAAACAAGAATATAGAAACCAGGTGTATGACTCTTTGTTTTGCTTTTTGTCCAAATACTTAGCCATGTGCTACTTAGAACTCGAAGGACTTCAGTTAAGGTGTAGCAAATGAGCAGTATCATGACAACCCATAGGCCTCCTAAAGCCTTTTTGTACCTAAAAAATGAAGCAAAATGAAAACAAACTTTGCAGTATATAGCATCAACATCAAGAAAGCTTTAAACAAATGAGCATACTAGAAATACCAGTTGCTCTAAAAGCTTAAGCCTTTAAAGAATGGGCTTAGCAACGTATGTAATGCTTTAACACTTCCCCTGGTTGCACCAGGTGAGACAAATCAAGGTGCACAACTGATAAGTGCATAAACAGACAGCACATATAGCACTAGCATTAACCAGGACTAGACATAAGCAGGAAGATTTGGTCTCAAGACCGTGCCAAATCAGTGCTCTGATACCAGCCAGGTTAAGTTACAATTGCTCTATGAACTTAAGCTGTTTCCTGTTAGAGAATGAACTCAACAATGTCTATCATGCTTTAACAAAAGCTATACAGAAAGCTAGCTGCCAAATTATGGCATGCATGTTGCACCTAAGCCCTTTTTTGAAGCGATACACGGTATTTTGCTTGTTTGGCGGAACCTTTAGGTTTAGAAGAAACGTTCTACCTTCTTATCTTGCTTTGACCCTGTCCATTTTCCTTAAATTCTCACATAATCCTCGTCTAATTTACACCCACAAGTTATTCAGTGAAAGAATAAGCTATTTTAAGCTGGTCTTTTTGTAGCTATATAGAGGCGGCGCAGGGGTTAGAATGGTGGTCACAAAGGTGTTAAGTGGGAGGGGAAAAGAGAGGAGGGAGAGGGAGAGAGAGAGAGAGAGAGAGAGAGAGAGAGAGAGAGAGATGGTGTTTGGCGTAATATACAAGAGCACGTCTCACATGAATATCTTGTATCCATAAACTATAGTACAATTACTCCTATGCACTTACAAAAAACTCCAAGAACAGAAATGGACAGACTAATAATCGACAATTGCAATCAAGCTTTGACATGTAAGAACAAGAAACAGGGCAAAAGGTGTGCAGCTGCACTGGGGAATTCACTTTTGTAGAGAGTCGTTAATGATCTAGGCAAACACAGATAGAAATACATAAATCTAGCTTATTGAAATGCAATAGCTGGACGTGTATCCTATATGAATATTTACACATGTACCTGCCCAACTTTTGTTCTTGCACTGCCGTGGATTAACTAAGAGTTAATGTGAGGACTCATTTATAAAAGTTGGGTACTCCAGAGAGTTATATAATAGCTAGTAAATCAAAGGCGTCGGCGACAATTTTAAATCTATCAGTACTAGTATCTGGAAAACAACCAGATTCATGCTCATATGAAAATGAATGCTAAACTTTGTATTACCTCATTAATATGTTCCAACTAACAACACCCGTCCCCCGTTCTTCCTGCTTGATAAGAACTGATTTACCTTCTATTCTTTTATTTGTGGAGCTTGTATCTATTGGCAACTCACTCAGCTCCTCATAAGCAACAGGTTTGGAGGATTTACAGTCAAAGTTCATCCTATCGTCATTTTCATCCACATGATCTTCCAATTTTCCTGCATTTTCCATTAGCTTTTGGAAAATCTTACCATTTTTAGAGAGTTCCTCGAACGTGCCCTCCTCTTTGACCATACCTTCAGAGACCAAAATAATTCGATCCACCTGAGGAAGAAAATGTAGCTGGTTTGTGACAAGCACTCTTGTTTTCCCTCGCAGCTCATCCTTGATACAGTCATTAAACACCTGGAGATCAGTTTTACTGCCTGTTATAAAATAGTAAAAGATATACCAACTAACTTGTAAGTGCCGATCGGCCAATATGGTGATGACCTATCCAGATACTCCATCTAGAGTATAAACAACGATAACCCTTTTAAGCATGACAACACTGTTGGGCTTATTCTATAACAGCTTAAGCTTTTAGAGTAACTGGTAACTTAACAGAGTATTCGAGCTCTCATCGTTTAAGGTCTTGGGTTGCATACTTCCCGCTTGCAAATGTTCCCCTTTATATTGGTGCAATTGGACTTCATCTATTGGTGCACTTGGTGGTATTGCAGCGGAGTTGTTTAACACTGACTTATCTCTCCACGTGCAATCAGGGGCTTGCATGTGAAGGGAAATGTTAAGCATGATAACATTGTAACTTAACAGCGTTCGAGCATATACTGTTTTGTTCACAAGAAAAAGCAGAAGACACGCTGGTAAGAGAGTGGGAAACCATTTTTTACAATACAATACGATAACATCACCAGAGAAAAGATATTGGGTTAAAAGCGTCTCAGTTCATACTTAGCTTGGTGCAGAATTAGCAGCAATTATACGTCGTGAAGAGTTACATTTAGCTCGGAACAGCAATTAAAAGCAACAGGTATGTGGCCATGAAGGGATTTCTTACTCCTTTTTCTTCTGTTCCATAATTGCTCTGTATAAGCATGATGTACAATTGCAGTCCATCTTTTAACAGCCTAACCTTTTAGAGCAAGTAGTAAGTAAACACGTGCTCTAAAAGCTCATTTGCCCCTTTCTACTAGTGCAATTCGCACCCAAGTTTCTTCATTAAATTGGCCTTTGATACGTTTTGCATTGATTTGTGTCCCACGTGAAATTGAGGCCTTGCAAATAAGCTAGTGTTAAGAAAGAAATCTATTGCTAGTTCAGATTTCGAAGAGCTTAAGCTTTTATACTAGTGGTGAGCTAAAATGAGTGTTCACCTGTCGACCAACATGAGCATCTAGAGCACTCAAAGGGTCGTCAAATATGTACACATCCGAGTTGGAATACACAGCTCTAGCCATGGAGACTCTTTGCTTTTGTCCCCCGCTGATATTCACCCCTCTTTCACCAATCTCAGTGAGATCACGCCCCTGAAAATAGTGACATTTGCAAAACTTTCATGCCATAGAGCGTTTTATGGAAACACTACTCATAGACTAAAACTAACGAGGATGGCTCCAAATTGGGAAACTTAACAGGAAGTAAGTCAAGGTCATGTTGCAATGCTGTTACATCTATAGCCCGCCGATATCGGTCTGGTTCGAACTTGGCACCAAATAATATGTTTCCACGAACCTGTAAGAAATAACTGAGGGAGGTAAAATATCCACAACTCTATTACTCGAAACTTACTGGAAGCCTTTAATGAAGCATGACAAATCTTCAGCTAAGAGACAAACCATTAATGGAGAATATAACCACTTTGAAACTCACAGTAGCATTGTATATCCATGAAATTTGAGGAACATAAGCAACGGTGCCTCGTAGGACAACACTTGCCACTGATGAAGGAGGAAGCTCTCCAAGCATTGCTGATATAAGCGATGTCTTGCCTTCTCCAGTACCTCCAACAACTGCGACTAGGCTTCCAACTTGTATGTCCAAATTTATATTTGATAGCGTGGGCTTGTCTGCCTGAAAGAAATCAGGGTCCATAGGCTCTTAATCTAAGAACAAAAAGCTCACAGGATAGTATCATCTGGTAAATCAGAATGTTTATGACTCGAAACTATCTAACTCGAGGCAAAGACTCCAAACATATGTATAAAGGTTAAATAGTAATTGCACATCTACCAGTTGGAACTGTTAAATGTTCAGAAACCTTGAAAGGACTTTGGGGACAAACGACCAATGCAGGTGTATGAAAAGCAACATTAATCTTGCCCCCTCCAAACCCCTTCAAATGCACTGTTCATCTACTTGGTTAGATCCAAATGTTTTCTTGATACACTAAAGTGTACAGTTCCAACAATTTTTAAGAATAAACATAGTCTAATCAAACCATGTCTTTGATGCATCATTAGAGTTCCCAAGAGGTAAGTGATCTCCGAAGCCAATAACATGAATATAGGACTAATATCCTACATATCCCGAAGTTATTTGCTTATTGCAGATAAGAAGATGTTAAGAGTGACATCAGTTGTAAATGAAGGCTTTACTCATATAAATTAATCGTGCAACAAAAGGAACATATCATAAATGTCACATAAAGTTCAACAATACTTCTACTCGCGCGCGCGCGCGAGAGAGAGAGAGAGAGAGAGAGAGAGAGAGAGAGAGGTGTTAAAGCAAACCTTGGAATCCCATGAAAAGTATCCATCCTTGATTGAGATGGCAGGAAGCCCTGGTTGTAACGGTGGATTGGGTAAGAGAATTCTCTCTTCAGCTAGGAACAATTCCTCAAAACGCTGTAATGAGACATTTGCATTTACAACCTACAAATAGAACACCGTTACTCAAAAACTCAATCATCATAAAAAGAGAACTCCAAAACTAGATCCTGGATAAGGAACATGAAAGAGAAGTATGGAACACCAAGGTTAGTGTTGTTTCTTAATATCTTGTAGTGAGACAGACATGCTGGAAAGTTGTGAAAAGGTGAGACACAAAAATAGTTGACCACCACCATTTTATGAAACCGCCATTAGGTTGAGTATAATATCTAAGGACCACCTCAGGAACCACGCTTCATGGAACTTTATCCAAGTAATTAAAGCAAAGGAATAACATCTGAAGACACTGAAACTTACCCTACCTAAACAATGCCAATCATAATAGGCATCAACTCTTGGATTTTCACATTTGTGGAGGGGCCAGTGGCTGATTAGAAGGTATACTCTCTTACACAGATTATACAGCAACAAAGATAGATGGCAGATTTTTCTTATACACACCTAGAGAAACATGCAATTGTCATATCCCTCGATCAAAGTGATCTGTCCCAAGAAACATGGCACTCAAAATGGTAGCAGTATGCTATATCTTTCTGGAAGTCTGCTCCCCTGCTCCAGATGTCCGCATTTACCAGAGTCATAAGCATACTCTCAGCTACTCCACTTTGTACGTTCAAACCTTATACTTGGCCATTCAGAAGCCATTCCTTTAAGACATTGTTTAAATTTGTCCTCAATTTTTGCCTCTTACTGAGCAATTCTTGCCTTGTGGAGATTGCGACCAATATTCGTAAAAATAAGAATAAATCCACTGCATGAGAACCTTAGGAGTATATTTATATAATAACTCCAAACATACACTGCCCTAGTAGTCTATCCTCGCACTAACAAACAAATCACGATACTAGCACTTTTGAGTTTATCAAATAGCATTTCCCTGTCAAATACATGGTAACTTTCAGTCAAAATCTTCCAATCAGTTTGATGACAAAATCCAATTTAGATATAAACATCCCACAGCGTCACTACCAAAAGGCATGCAGGAACTACTAAACAATTTTTATACGCATCTCAGGTCATCAAACAACCACGTAGATAGCACCAAAGAAAGTGGAATAAAACCATGGTAAACCAGATCTTCTTGCAACCTTCCCAACTCTGCAGAGACGGTCTCTTTTTCACACACAAGGAAAGCTGGAAAGGTCACTCATATATGGAGCTTGTTTGCCATCATGGAAAGAACCAGACGAATCATCTAAAGCACGGTTTTACATCCACAGACGCCACCCAGCAGATACTTTTATCACCCTAACAGTTATATAGGCATGAAACTTACTGTAATAGTTCCTTGCAGGTGCTTCATGAGGGATCGACCAACCAAAGTGTCCATTGTGTCTCCAATCTAACAAATCGTTCCTTGTGATATCCTTTCGTTTATATCTGGACTTTTCGTAGAATCAAAATTCTTATGGTGGAGTTGATCCTCTCCCTTCTTCACTTTTTTCTCACTTTATGTTTTTATACTCTATGAGAGACCGATTTCTCTATCTGCAATGAGGGACTTGCACCAGGGGTGTTCAATTATAACACACCCTTAGGCCCTCTCTGACAACTTAAGCTTTTAAAGTCACTAGGAACTCAGCATATACTCTAGTGTGCCCCAGTTGATATCATATATCCTCTCCACTCAGTGCTTTCATACATTGCGGCTAACTATTTCCATGCTTATAAATTTTACCTCGGTAGGCTGGAAAATTTTCCGAACACTGCAAAAGCCCAACATTAACTCACTGCCTAATCATTCACAATCCTAATAACTCAACTGGCTGACTCATTCTCTTCAGCTTACTTTCTCTCTAATCCACAACGAATCGTACCGCCCCACCCCAATCTCCGGGGTGTGGGTGAGCAAGGCAAAGCCTATGTCTCTCTAACCCCTGTAAGTTATATGGCTAATACAGCAGTGACTGATACAGTGTTTGCTGCTAATATATAAGTTGTGCTACTGGTAACAATATAGTGATCTGATTCTCTGTACGGAAAGATATGTTAATTAGTGAGGTGGTCCAATTCAGGTCTACCTTTTATCTTCTTTTTGTCACATATCTAACTGTCCTAAAGTTCATTCACATCCATCATATTAGTATTTTACTGCTTGTACTTTGAAAAAGTTCTGGCAAAGGCACAGCTATCATACAAGAAGTATAGCGCCACTGCACTATATTCCAAATTGTTTCAGTTTCTGTGCTGATGAGGCTCCTCTAATGAGATTACAGGAGGCAAGATTGATATAATATTTACAATCAAGTAGAATCAAAAGGAACATAGAATGCACTAATCCTTTACTAAATACATGAGAATAAAGTACTTCTAGATCTACATTTTCCACATGCAATGATGTAAACAAACTAATGATATCCCAACAGCATGCAAGAGGAGATATTGTAGCCAAGGCGCTGAGGAGAGAACCTGAGTTACTAGATTCGGAAGCATGTTTAAAGGAAACCGTAGCACCGCAAATAGAGAAAGTGATGTAAAAGCCCTCGCAGGTGTCAAATCCCCACCAAGAAAAGTGAACAGTCCAAATGAACTCACGGTCACGAGAACCGGGATGCTATTTAGGATAAAGCTGTTACACTGTAAAGTTAACGAAAGAAATGATGACATAAGGAGCTAACAAGATAAAATGAAAAATTTATCGCAAAATTTCTAGTTTAACAACATTTTATGCATAACGAAGAACTGTTATCAGTTAATGTTGTTCAAGCCTATGTACAGATTCTAAACATCTTAGATTCATCCTATATTATGTTCAGACAACTGATATTCCATTGTTGAGTCACATGCAGTTCTTTCCCAGGTACCTATAATGACCGGTTCAGCTCTAACTGATAGATAAGCTTGAAAGACATTTATAAGGAATCAGGTTCCAGTAGAATTCATAATACAACAGCTGTTCAAACTTCAGACATGTTTAGACCAGATCGCGGGTAAGTGTAGCAGCATGTAATTTGGAGGTTACAAGAAAAATCTGATAATAGACACATGTAAGCTGCATGGTGTGGTAGGTTGGATTGGATTGGATTGCATTGCATTGGAAAAGAAGTTACGGATGTTATTACTTCAGTCAATATCCTTAATTGTTCAGTTTACTTTATCACATCAATTACTGCTTAGGGATATTTTGGTACTTTTATCATATTGAATACCGAGAGTGCTTTCGTGCTTTTCTTTTGTGAAGTGAACACAGAACATCAGTTGTGGGATTATGCTTCGTCATGTAGTTGATTCTTTAGGCTTGCAAAGTTTAACTTTCTCAAATGGGCGAGGTCGCAATTCCTTCATATTATTTCGGCTTTGACAAGTGACCTATTCCATCAAAGCCTATTGTTGTCGCATGATGCAAAGTACCTGCATCACTGCAAGTTTTCATTAAGCATCGCACACTGCGATCGACCGTGGCAACATAGTGACGACTGAAAACACTATTGCCATTGTTTAAATATGAAACTATTTTGAATATGGCCCATCAACGCAATGTCTAATTTAGGTAAAAATGTAAAAATCACAACATCAGAAGAAAATTCATACAAGGACATGAAGAATCTATCTTACTGCTGCCAATAGCTGTGCTTTCTGGAACCATGAAAGTTCATCATCCCTTATGTTTTGAACTTTGGATTGAAAACTCTGCTCCCATGCATAACATCTGACAATCATTTAGCATAAAGTTAGAACAATCAAGTCCAAATGGGCAGGAGGCTCCTGCCACTGTGAGGTCTGGGAGGGTCAGGTGAATGCAGCCTTATGGGGAGCCTGTTTCTGCTTTCTAAACCCGTGACCTCCAGCTCGCAGTATAGCAATCTTGCCTTTGGCCAAGGCTAATTTTCCTAAACCAAATATCTCCAAGGAAAGTTGTTGTCATACTTCACAGTGTCCATGGCAGCCAAAATCTCGTTCATTAGGCCAACTCTCTTATCAGTTCGTTGCAAACCTTCCTTGGATAGTTTGCGCATTTTGCTCACAATAAATGTCTGTTTCAACAAATAGTCAGAAAGTGTTAAGTATATAATTCAAGCAGAGGTGCAATCATCGATCAATCATAACCTCATGGCGCTTAAAGAAAAGGTTTCGTGGTCATATCCGAACCCTTCAATATCTATCTCATTTCTTAGTCCATTCTATCTCTGACATAGGGTCAGGCTTTTACAGCATGAGAATCACTGGAATCTGAGATGAAGTTGGAGTTGGTTCAGGAAACCTGTGAGAAGGTTGATCTGATTTGGTCACTCATGCGAGCGCGACAGGCTAGACAGTGTATGTATGCCTCAAAGCGTACACGGGATTAGGAGTTTGCAGTTGGTGACCGAGTATTTCTAAGAATATCACCTTGGAAGGGAGTGATGCATTCCGGGAAGAAGGGAAAATTCAGCCCTAGATATTGGACCCTATGAGATTCTTGAGAAAAATGGACTGGTAGCTTATCGTTTGGGGTGACACCGGATTCGTTGCATATTCATAATGTATTCCATGTGTCGGTATCAAGAAAGTATGTGCATGATCCGACTCACGGGTTACGGCATCGTCCCGACGATATTTAGACAGATTTGAGCTATGAGGAGGTCATGGTAGAAATATTAGACCGACGTGAACAAGTTTTGAGGACCAAAGTGATGCCGCATAGTGAAGGTAATGTGGAGAAATCACACTACTGAAGAGTCTACCTGGGAACCAGAGGAGACCATGCGAAGTGCTTATCCTCATTTGTTCGATGCTACAGGTGTGTAAAATTCGAGGACAATTTTATTTAGCGCAAATTACACAATACTCCCCTGAAGTTTGCCTTCATTACATTCAGCTCCTACTAACTTTGGTAATTACACTAAGCTCCCTGTGGTTTGTAATATGCTTACACAAAACTCCATTCCGTTAAGCGCCCGTCAATAAAAATTAGGGCACCACATCACCTTTTGTGGTTTACCGAAATTGCCCTTAAGTTGTCTTTCTCTTCTTCAACCACCACTGCCGATGCAGCAAACTGCCACCACCGATGCAGCAAACCACCACAAACACCATCTGCACGCCCCAAAAACCACTGCTCTCTCTCTCTCTCTCTCTCATACACACACACACACACTCCAACCGCCATCATACCCGTAACTCAAGCCCAAATCCACCAGCAGCTAGAGATGTTAGAAGGGCCGGGCCGCGGGCCTAAATAGGCCTGGGCTGGCCCGGCCCTGCCCGGCCCTAAAGATGAATAGTGCTGGCCCTAACCGTTAGGGGCTTGGGTCAGGGCTAGGGCTAGGCCTTTTTCTAAATTTGGCCCGGCCGGGCCCTAAAAAGGCCAGGGTCAGGCCCGGCTCGATTTTGGCCCTCTTTTCGGCCCTATTCTGGCCCAGCCCTTTGGCCCTAAATCTGGCCCTAAACCTTTTTGAGTTATTTTTTTTCTTTCCCCTTCTTTCTCGCCCTCGTTCCCTCTCTACCTCATATTTTTCTCTTTTTACTCAACTTTTTGGACATGCACATTTCTTTTCAGCTCATGATGATGTTTCCTACTTCTTTATCTACTTGTACTTGCAAGGCTACTCTGTATTAGTTTCATGGAATTATGAAGAGAAAATATATGTTTGTTTATCTAGTAACTAGAAACAACACAATTTAGGCAATAGAAATGGGCAACATAACTCCAGAAAGCACGGGAAAGTTCATGGTAAAAGTGTCTAATGATGCATGCTTCTAATGAGATGCCTAATACTACGTAAAATGCAAAGCTAGAGGTATGTTAGAGTGAAAATATTTAGAGATATCATTGAGAAAAGTTTTGTAGGTATCCATCGTTGAGTTTAGATAACAAAAAACTTCATGACTAAAAGTTATATTTTCTCCTGTGAAAAGATTGTCTTATTGCGAACAAAATTACACTTTGTTGCCAATCAATATTCTCAAATAGAGTAAAAGTAAAGCTCTAAGGCACTTCATTAGCCACGAGAGAGATATTGAATGGTTTAGGGCCTATCAGTTGCATTTATTTCATGAATTAATATTTTTGCAACACAAAAAAGGAATTTAAAAAAAAAAGGCCCAGGCCTAGGGCCTAGGGCTTGGGCCTGGACAGGGCCTCCATTTCCTAGATTTGGGCTCAGCCCGGGGCCCGGTTTCCAAGGCCCGAACCCTAAATGGCCCGGCACGTTTTCTGGCCCTCTAGGCCCGGGCTGGGCCGGCCCAGGCCTGGCCCTTTGACACCTCTACCAGCAGCCACCAACTCAAGCAAAAAACACATACTTGGATTACACCCAAATCACTGAATCAAAGAAAAATGGCAAAACAAGAGAAGCAACTGCTGAATAAACAAAGAAGCAAAACCAGAGGGGTTTGGCTCGCAGCGGTGCCAAAACATCATCGATCAAGAAGCACAGGATCGAGCTTCGTGGTGGTGGTGGCGGCGGTGGGTTCGTTTTCACAGGTGTAGATCTGGCGGTCTAGATCAAGAAGCACAAGACCCATTCATTGCCGTGTAGATCCTGCGGTGGTGGATTGTGCTATTACAATTGGTGGCGGTTGGGCATCTGGTGGCGGTGCTCGGGGCGCTGCTGGCCTGTCGTGACGGCCGAAAAGGCGCAGTGGTCGTCGATTGGCAGATCGATAGTGGCCCTTAGCCCTCGCCGGAGATGGTGTACGACGGCGAGTAGGAGTTTCCTATGGGCTATCGATTGTCGGCGGTTGGGAGATTGGTGGCAGCAGATCTGACAGTCTAGATCAAGAAGCACAAGACCCATTCATTGCCGTGTAGATCCTGCGATGGTGGATTATGCAATTACAATTGGTGGCGGTTAGGCATATGGTGGCGGTGCTCGGGGCACTGCTGGCCTGTTGTGACGGCCGAAAAGGCGCAGTGGTCTTCGATTGGCAGATTGATAGTGGCCCTTAGCCCTTGCCAGAGATGGTGTACGACGGCGAGTAGGAGTTTCCTATGGGCTATCGATTGCCGACGGTTGGGAGATTGGTGGCGGCATCTCGGGGGCCGTGGGTGGGCGACAGTTGGGAGATTAGCGCGGCGTCCCGTGGGCCATCAGTGGCTGATGTTGTGAGTTGTGTGTCTGCTGGGTGAGTCGTGACGTCTTTGTGATATGTGTGCGTGTAAGAAAGAGAGAGAGAGAGAGAGAACGCCATGGGCAGTGGAAAAAGGAGATGACTGGGTAATTTTTTTTGTTTATGAGGGATATTATTGTCGTTTCGGTAATTCTATTAGAGCTGTTAACAGAAATATAAAAAAGTGTAGCTTAGTGTAATTATCAAAGTTAGTAGGAGCTGAGTGTAATTAAGGCAAACCTCAGGGGAGCTTATGTAATTTGCCCATTTTTTTATAAGTTGGGGAGAATTTAATACTCCGAACCTCAATATTTTTAAACAGGTTAATTTATTTTGCTAAGTGGCAATTTTTAAACGAAATAGTTAGCATCGATTTGCATAATGATATTTTATCAGCAACATTTAGCGACAATATTGAAGCAGGGTACAATAGGAAATTTGACAAGGGGCACGTAGCTTAGGAATGATGCAGCACAAGGGTGAGATGGGAATATCCACTGCTTAGGGCACATATCATAAGGATGGCGCATTGGCACAGCCAATAGAAGTACAGTTTCCAGACGTAATACTAGGCATGATGCAGTATTAGTGCCCAAGGGGTGTCATGGGATGTGAGGTGTTGAAACACAGAAATTGGCTTAATACGCAAAACCCAAGTGCGCAAGCAATGCCCTCGATTCAAGGGTACAAGTGTCCAAGGGTGCCCAAATGTTCAAGGTATCAATAGTCCAAAGGGCTACCCGTTGACATTGGACCCGTACTTGGACCGGACTGTTTTTTCTGGTTCGGGTAACGGGTAACCTGGTTTTACCTGGTTTTTGAGCTATATATACTCATTTGCCCTAATTAGGTTTCACTTCAAAATTCTATCACTCTCTCTCACATCTGAGACTCCATCATCGCCGCTCCTCCTTCTCTGCCGCCACCGATGGCACTGAGGACCAGCCTATAGCTTCTCTGTCTGCCGCCGCCGCTCTCCGACTCTCCTTCTATCCCGCACGAGCTCACAGCTTCACACTCTCAGAGTCTCACGCTCACGGCTCACATCACAGATCAGAGACGATCTCTCACCCACGATCATAGATCGGCGACGATCTCTTAGTCAGGGTCGCAGATCAGCGTTTATCTCTTACTCATGGTCGCACATCGGCGACGATCTCTCATCCATGACGTTCGAACATTGAATACTAGAAAAGGTAAGGGTTGTTTGTCCTAATATGCTTTACTCCAATTGTCCAAAAGGATTGCAATTCTAATTTCTTCTGTTTCATAAGAGTTGTAATAAATCCATGCACTGACTATAAGGGCAAATATTAAATGGGTAAATTTTTTATTGAATTAGCTCCCCTTGAATTATTTATTGAATCTGCTTTGGGTGGACATTGATAACTCAGTTTAGTCTATGACTTGGAGATACAAATTGAAGTTAATGACTGTGTGAAGGTAAAGACAAAGTTTTGATTTGAAGACTTTTGAAGAGAAGTTGAAGGACATTAAGGAATTAGTTCTTAACTTGTATAATTGTATTTTTTTAATTTTATATGAGGTTGAATGTTGGTTTAAGACTTTTTAAGTGTAATTGTTTGACGTTAGAGTACTATTTGAAGTAGTAAATAACTAAGTAAGAAGTAGGAAGCAGATTATATTGTTTTTGTTAGTTGTTATTTGTTTATCTTCATGGTTTAAGTCTTGGATTTAGTGGTTTTTCTTGAAATTAAAAATACTTGTAACAACTAATCAGTGATCTGCTAGTCAAAAGAAAGACAAGAAAATATGTCCAAGTGTCAAAATAAACAAGTAAATATTGCATTAAAAAAATAAAAGATGACCCGTTTACCCGCGGATTTACCGAGATCATCTGGGTAGGGTATAGGTATAGCAAATGGTTACCCGGAAAAAACCGGGTAAATTTTATCCGAACCGGTATTACCCGTACCTGGCCAGATTTTACCGTTACCAGGTGGTTCGACCCGTTTGCTAGGTCTAGTGATACACTGTGCTTGCACTGTGTTACCACGTGGCTGTGGGATATCTTGCAACTGTCGTAGATTGCTGAAACTTTACAGAAAGTTTCTTAGGGTTATATTAGACTTATGGTAAAATTTCAAAATTTTCTGGTTTCGCTTAGTATTTTAAATATTTTCCACAATTTCAGTTTTTCTAAAATTAGTTTTGAGTCTTTAAAATTTTACTAAATTCTGGAAAAATTATAGTAATGTTTCTATGATATAAAGAAGTCTGAGATTAAGTTCCATGAGTGTATGGGGTTCTTAGCTAGGTTTGGACATTCGTGGGACCTGTTTCTATTTAGTTTGTTCTGAGTGTGTCAGAATGAGTAATGTCTAAGAAATTAGTATTAGGTTCATAGTGTTATGAAGTTAAATGCTGTTCTGATAAAGAATTTGCCATTTAGGTTAATTTAAGGATTTTTTTAATGAGATTGCGTAGCATTGCATAGTTTGGGTTGAGTTAAGGGAATTCTATCTGAAATCTAATTCCTCAAATTTGATCTCGTGTACTTCTATTCTGAATTGTTATCTAAATTCTTTGGACTCTGTTATGTTTGAGATGCGCACGTATTTTTGCCTTTAAAACCTTACTTTGAGCCTTAAGCTTTCATTGAAAATTCTTATCAATGCTCATTGTTTATTACTCATCGAGCATTGATTTACGCATTGAAATAGCGGTTATTGTATTATGTATATTGACATGACATAGTATTTTGAGGGATTATAAGGATGGTTTGTATTGGGAGTGATATAAGGAGGGTCTGTTTACTGCAGGAGACGTTAATATCTTGATGTACTAGCTAGTGTACATATGCATATGTAATTATCATTGTTATTGAGCACTGCATGTGTGACTTTGTTAAGTGTTACCCTGCATTGCCTGTGTGGCTTTGCAGTTACTCATGTTCAATACTATCTACATTGTTACAATGTATCTGTAAGTGTTTCTCATTAATATCTGATTTAGAGAATTGAGTTGAATCTGTTTCCTATATTGCCATCGTATTAAATTTGTAAATCTTTTTGTATCACTCCATTATTCTTGAGCGACTTTACTGAATTCTCAAAAGCTCATCCTATTCTGTTCCCTTTTGCAAGTAATAATCATCAATAGGATACTTGGGGGTGATTAGAGCTTTGGTATGAAGTTGACGTTATTTTTTATTATTTTCTTTGCTTAAGCTCCAGCGAGGAAATCATTGTGCAAAATTACTTTATCGAGCATGTTAATTTAGTCTTATCATTTAAGAACAAATAGATTGAGAATTCAAGTTATTGTAGAAGCTCTGATATAGATAGGGGCTGTTTTATTGAATCGAGGTTATTCGGATAATTAAGAATCGATCCAATGATTGTTTAAAGCTCCGAAAATTCCGGGTGTTACAGTTGGGCCCATTAGCTTAAGCTTTTAGAGTCGATGAATAGGAATCTCTTTTCATTTATCTTCATTTAAAAAGAGGACTATTGATGGTTTTCCAAAATATTGTGTCTAGACATCTTTGTTTTGTGGTTAATGCGAGTTTAAAAGTGAGCTCGTAAAAGCTTGGATCCCATGCGGGAAAGAACTTGAAAAATAAGGGGGTATATATGCAGAAGCTCAACTTACTACTTTACTTATGTGGTATGCTAAGGCATATGCAAGTCCACCGAGTATGGAAGCACCATAGGAGCAAAGATGACAAGCATGATGCACAAGCGCGCTTGTGCATAGCAGTGTGTTGTGATGCGCTTTGATGGCGCACTTTGAACGTGGGCATAGTTGCTAGACGCGAATGGATCCCTTAAAGCTTTTCTAATCAAAGTTGGGTCGTCTGTTTTAATGAGGCTGGGATTGAAGGGTTGTACTGGTTTGGCGAGACCCAACCATTGGCAAGGGGTGGCTAGTGCAATAGTTAAGGTAGTGTTTGCCAGAGTTTTTGTTTTCAGTTTTTCTCCAGTTTTATAAACTGAAGGAAAAAAACATGTTTGACAGACAATTTTCGTTTTTTTTCCTTCAGTTTTGAAAGCCAGTTTTTAAAACGGGGTTGTTTTTAGAAACTCCATTTTGGAGTTTTAGGTTTTCAGTTTTGGTTTTTATTTTGAGATTTATCTAACCATCAAACTTCACTAGAAACAATTTGCTATCCACATTTTAAAAAACTCTTTTCATTTTATCATTTTCACCACTACCACTAATTACCCTCAAGCCCTCACGACCATTACCACCAGCAGACAACCATCGTCACCACCAGGCCAACCCCCAACCACCCCACATCCGCGCCACCACAGATCTGCCCGACCGTCACCACCCTACCATTGTCATACCAACAAATCTCTTACGTTGCCGCCACAATCCCATCGTAACCACCGGCAGACCTTCCTCACCGTCGCCACCCCACCACCATGGCCACCGCACGAATCTGCTCCACCATTGCGTCACATCAACCAAGCGGACAACATCGCAACCACCATCTTAACCACCAAGCACACTGCCATAACTACCGACAATCGATCAACGTCGGGCAACATCACAATCGGACAATACCGAAATCGGACAACATAACAACCACCACTGATCAACGTCGACACCGTCGATTTCATCACTCCCAACCACCCGCCGTCGATCTCGCCACTACCGTCGACACTGCCGATCGTCACTGCCTCGATCTCATTAGATCTGGTTTTTTGATAGCAGCAACTCCGTCATGGTTTTGGTGGTTAGTCATGATGGGTGGTGGTTACTGGCTATGGGTGGCAATGATACTGTGGCGTGATGGTGTTGGTTGGTGGTACTGAAAACTGGTGTTTTGGGGAAAGAATGAACATAAAGGAAAATAAAATCCTCTTAAAAGAAACAAAAAATGGAATTTTACAAACTGATCTATCAAAGATCTACTTGTTTTTTTTCAAAACAAAAGCCACAACTAGTTTTGGTTTTTATTTTTTAGAAAACCAAAACTAAAAACTACAATGTTATCAAACAGACCCTAAATAACAGTTGGTGGTATGAATTGTTTGATGTAACAACTCAATGCACCGTCCAAAATGATTGGGTGCATATGAAAGGGTGCAAAACAGATCTAATAGGCACTAGTGCTCTTAAAAAGGGTCAGACCACTTAGACCTCGGACTTTCTGACACTTATACATCTGATAATCTTCATATCTTCTCTCTTTTTCCTTCTACAAATTTTCTATAATACTGTATTTCTCCAGACTTCATTCTTGTAGAAATATTATCCAGAAACTCATCAACATATCTGCGAGGTGTTCATCTTTTGGGCAAATGTGTTCACCATTGTATTTCGTTGGATCTTGGAGGGTATTTGCTCGCAACCCATTGCACACTCTTTATGGTGGAGGCCAATACAAACTAAAGTTAAGCATTACAACATGCCAATTTAATCATCGCAACAAGACTCTAGCTACAATTTTTTTTTAACTACTATTCCAACAAGGACTATAGTCCTTATAACTTTGTTGGGCCATTATTTAGCAACTCAAGCTTTCTGAACATATGTTAACGTAACATGGTACCAATGCTCTGGCTTGTCAAGGTCTTGGTTCATTCTTATCGCATTCATTTGGTCCCCCTTACTATTAGTGCTTTGCACCTTTTCTGTGCACTTGGTGGTGATGCTTTTGTCTCTCCACATGTATCAGGGGCGACATGTATCAGGGGCTTACATGTAAGGGGGGTGTTAAGCATGATACCGTTGCTGGCTCCCTTCTCTAACAGCTTGAGCTTTTAGAGCAGATAGTAACTTACAATAATATAAACCAGCACTAAAAGGGAAAGTTATTTTAGCATTCAATACAAAAGAAGAAGACAAAGCAGGGAAAAAAGTTTATTTACCTGTATAGGGAACATGAGAACCAACATAAGTGAACCAAGAAGTGAGGCAACACCTAATTGCTGGTAAAGAAGAACCATGGCAATGATGATACGAAATGGAGCAGACCACAAGGCATGGAGTTGTTGGCATATTTGCTGAAGAAAGTAAGGACAATACAAGTCAGTAATTGCACGTAAGAAGCAGCAACACAAATCACAGTCTTAGTTCTGTCGGAGCATAGAAGACAATGAAACATCACAGAAAGGGGCATCTACGAACATCATCGAGAACCCTAAATTATGACGACTGCCTTCAATTACTAATTTATATTCTAACGTTATTAAAGTTATTAAGTTCACTAGATAGATGAGATGATCTTTCAGGAATGTAGTGAGGAGCTTATATAAAAAATGTATAACAAGTTCTGAGAGAGTCTTCTCATCGATAGACTAGAGACTGGCTACAGAACTCAGTTACCAAGATATGTATAATGCCTGTTTATCTCTGTATACTACTCAAGAGCAACAAATATACGTTTTAGAAAATTCTGAAAAATATATAACGGAAATAATATCTATGGTTATTATCTATTTGTTGATTCTGGTTTGTGTTTGGATTGTTTGGTAAGCATGATGGTTTGAATTCTTATTGTCATTTGAAAAATGAGTGGACTCTAGACTGAGGGATTGTCGCACATCCGTTAGGCAGAGTACATTTTGGGGATTATAATGGCGGGGTTCCCTCACATGAAAGGCTAACTCATAGGATTGATTCCTTCCTTGGACCCTCTTTGATCAATTGCATAATTGCATTACTCCTGGTTTCACTCATTTCGAAAAATATCTGTTCAGGTTGAGTAATCCTGCAGGCCCCGCTTGCAACATTGGATTTGGTTTGGGGTCTTTGTGCAAAAACTTCACATTTGGAAGTGCAAATAACAACATTTATGAATTGAGGCAGCAAAAACGTTCATAATGCAGAAGGCAGAAGACTGTAATTATTTCCTCTATCATCTGCAACGTCTATTGGTTCCAAGGCTGATAAATCACCAAGAACTAAAGTAATTGATAGCACAAATTTGCATGGCATATATTTGTACATGCCTGAAGTGCATTAGCATCTGTTGTCATCATATTTGTTATTCTTCCCGATGGGAACGACTTCCGGCACTCGTGAGTCAGCCTTAGAGATTTCCTAAATACTGCTGCCACCTAATTGCAAAAGCAGTTAAGCAAGATGGTCATAAACTTACTTTTAGCAATAGGCCAATGGGCTCAAGAAAAGGCGGTACAAGGAAATTTACATTCAAAATAATTTACTCATGAAGCACAATCAGTTAAACTTTCCACAAATACAGATTAGAAATGGAATACCATTTGTGAAGTTGAATGTTGACAACCGAATTCTCAAAGGAATAGAACTGCTGGACAGTAAGACAAAAGTAGTGATGGGAGAGTGGGACGAACAGAAGCTGTTGATTGGTGAATCAGATTATGAAGACTTTGGACTAAGATGAACAGCAATGGCTCGACGGATGTGTTTGTTGGCTAGTAAAGAAGATGGCACACGTGCAATGAATTGAAGTTTGTCTGGTTCCACTTGATGTTGAACCAGTAGGATAATTTGGCGAGGAACCCCAAGGGGGAAGCAGAAAAAGGAGAGGTGACTGGGTATGTTGGAAAGATAATATTATCCCCTCACCAAATAATGAAGTCACTGCTGACAGATTAAACAATCAATTGGAGCCACCTCTAAAGAAGGGGAAAACTTTGTCGGACAAAATATGTGCAGTGCAATAATTGTGTCTGTCCTTGTTGTTCACTCACCAGGTTTTACATACTAATTCAAATGATCAAGTCACTGAAAGACAGAATAAATTAACTTACTCAAGCCACATCTAAGAAGGGGGAAAGGGTGGTGCACAGTATGTGCACAGGTTTCTGTCCTTGTAGTTCACACACCAGGTTTTATATATTACTTAACAAATATAAATCTAATAAAAATGCTTGATCCCCTGAAAGAAACCAAGAGTGAAAGGGGCATACAAAAAGAATCAAGCATATATACGTCATTATGTACAGCAGGAAGGTGATTTTACCAAAGTTGATCTTAGCCTGAATCCAACACGCATGACGTTCTGAAAGTAATGAGCTTCACACAGCACTCCTAATGACTGGGCCAAGTAAGATGGAGTCAATGTAAGAACCGGGATCTATGATTGTCAAAATCTTTTCATAATAAGCAACGAAAGCAATGATCATTAATCTCAGACGAACATCATTGGGAGCAACAACTTTCATTCTTTTTTGACGGGTTTGAAATCCATTACCTTTTTATCAATAACCCCTCAGTTACACCAATATTTTCTCTCCTGCTAACACTTTTCTGCCAGTCAATGGGATTATGTGTTCTATGCCAGACCAAAACAAGCAGTACTACGTGTGCAAGAATTGCATATGTATACTAGACAGTCAAAGGGTATGGTTAACGAATATAATCTACTAAACTTATTCATTTATTGCATGAAAACACTCTCTCCTTCATGGAAAGACCTCCACAGCTCTGGCAAGTTTCTATCCATCAGTTACTTTGGGGGAAATTTATGCATTCGAAGGTGAGACCAATTGAAGGGCATGTATCATGATTTCCCAAACTACGTTCTGCTAAATACTTACGAGGAAATATTTTATCAAATTGTAAAAAAAAATTGCTTTGAAAATAAGGATACTGATAATACGATCAAGGAAAAGAACTATACCACCCCAACAAAAATTGAGAAGGCATAGACGTAACCAATCCAAGCTGGATCACCTCGCTCAAGTGACTGTAAGTAGCACCAAATTAGTTACAAGCTTCTCCGATAAGATGCAATGAAATGAAATCATCAAAAAGATACATTGAGCATTTACAATAGAAAAACTCGGCCGAACGCTTTTTACAGTCTAAGTTGAACAACTTCTTTTGCAGTCTCCTTATTTTTTTCACATTCTCTTTTTCTTTTTCCACAGTTTGGTTTTTTTCGGGGGTGTTCGGGGGGGTGGTGGAGAATTCTAGTATCAACAAAGTAAATCATTTATGTTGGCTGCTTTGATGTCTTACAAGACCAGGATTTCAGAAACTTGATGAAACTTAGCGGTGAGATCCTCTAAAGCCATAGACCAAGTAGAGCTAGTAACGAATATGCAACAACATGAAACTAACCTGTAATAAATGGTTTAACATCACAGGACCCACAAACTGGGAAAGATCATTGCCAATCTACAAGTTGATCAAAGGGAAATTAATAAGCTCAAAAACAAAGTAATAAACATGACTACATGCGTTATCATGAATTTAGCATGCAAGTTAGGAAAATAAAAAACAATCTCTCCAGCATACTTTCACTTTCTTCTTTGCCTACTACGGTACAAAAAAAAAAAAACTAGGTACTGTAAGATTTTAGGTTGCACAAGCAGCAGTTAAACTGAGCTAGTTTCTTAGAAGAAGTTTAGCTTCATTGTTTTATGTCTTGTTTTGTAGAATTTTTTCTAATTTTCTGGGTCTCATTTTGCATATTTATGTGAAATGTTAAAACACCATCGATGGTTTATGAAAAAAGCTACATTAAGCACCTTCACACAGCTTAAATTGAATTCTCATTACACCCATATAAGCAAGACTAATGAGGTATTCACTTCTCTTAATCTCTCATAGGTGTAGCAGTATGATAGCTTTTATTCCCCTCTCAGATTTCAATATAAACAAAAGAGTAGTTTTGTCATCCACTCCCCTGACTACATTAGTTGATATCAAAGTCCAAAAATGGTACATCCTAGTCTTTAAGAACTTAAGCAAGGTCATCAGATACCAATATACGCATGCACTGGTACCAAGATGGATGTCAGGATTAGCTGAATGTCTAATTGCACTTTATTCCATTGGTGTAACTTATTCCAACTATGTGGGACAAATTCATAAGATTTGGATATACTTGACCAGTATACGAGCTTAACTACCTACGTTAGAGCATATATTTGTTCAAAAGAAACTCCAAAAGGCACGAAAATGTTTTCTGAACCCAAAATAATCCCCGACTACTATTCATCCTGTTGCTGGACTCCTCCAAAACCTCAAACGATCTCCTTTTTCCTCACTCCAAAATCACAAGACAAAGTGAAGTACTTTTGGTTCCCTATCTCATTCCTCGACTTGTACAAACTCCAATCGGAAAATCTATATCACCAAAGTTAAACCAAAAAAGAGAGAGGGTTCATACTCCAAGGAACTCTGGTCACCATACACTTCAAAAATACATAATCCACACTAAACGCCACCAGGAGTAAACATGTATCCATCAATCTGTAAATCCAGCTTAGAATTGCTTTCTGCCTTCAAGATCCAGATGTATTGGTAATAGCTTATCACGCTTTAAACCAAGCAATGTGCTTGAAGGAACTAAAAATTGGAGATAATCTAATATCTAAAAGAGAAGGGAATAAGCCTATTACTTTGAAAAGGCCTCCATACCAGAACCTGCAGAAAGCATTTATAAAAATATCAGAAAGATGAAAGCCCACGTCATCTTTAAAATGCCATAGCACATGCATGTTCAAACGTATTATAAAAGCAAATGATTCTATCATGAAGAACATTGGGGGTCACTCTTGTACCTTTGTCCAAGGCTACAGTTTAAAGCACGTAAAAGCCAAGGTTTTGCCTTTAGTGATTCTTCAGCCCAACACTTCTGGAACCTATAAGGTTGAAATACTTATGCACGCCCAACTAAGTAATGATAGACTGAGTTACAAAGAGAAACATTCAAAAGGCGCACTTTCTACTCAACGTCTGAGTTTGATCCCATGCGTCTAACTTCCAGACATCCTTTTCGGTGATAAGTCTTTTATAACCTTGTTGCATGAGTGGAGTCATCCATCCAAAGTAAATTCCTGCCACAAGGACAAAACAGAAAAATATCAGTAAGCAGCTCAACAGTTATTAGATGCGTTTTACTTGATTCAGAAGAAAATGAAAGAACCTAGAAGGTCTAGTTTATGATACAGTCAAGTCCAGTAAATGAAAATTATCATGACTGATGAGGACCCGTCCCCTGAATCACCACATCTTCCCATTGTTTTATTAGTTATTGGGAGGAAGCATTAACAACTTCAAAGTTCATCGCCTTCGCTTACATAATGTGCATGGGAAGATTGTTTGCAACAAATTGAATGAAGAAGAACAGCATGCGCTGAGACCAGTGGAAGTCAATTCTTAGTAAAGCGGATGTAGACTAGATATCTTCATCATTATAGAAAAATAACTAAAGCAGCAAACCTTCAAAATTAGGTACTTCTGACATCAGATTGTATCTAATAGAAGACTACTTACGGGAAAATATGTTGGCACGCTTCTCAGGGCAAATATTTTCACCTCCAAGAAGTGCTTCATACTTGGCGTCATCGAGAGTCTCAGTTCGTAACGGGATGTAACCCAGGTAAGGATCCAAATGTGGGATGTAAAATACAAGAAATAATCCAAACAAAACCTGCATCATAAAACTTGAAATATAACATCATATGCGGATGACAGATATTTGTACTTGAACATACTTTCAAGATTTGTTAAGTGTTTCAATGGACCATATACCGCGTGAATCCACTGGTTCAGCAATATAGTTTACTTAAACCCTGTAACTTTTACTTGCTTCAGTTTGACCCTCGTCCTTAATTCTCCACTTAAAAATTCCTAATCAGCAAAGGCTAATAGTTGCTTACAGAGTATGCGTAAAAAAAGATCAAATTTGGCCACATGAGACAAATCGGATCCAAAAACCCGTTGTCCGAACAGTGCACCCTAGTTGTTCTCTACGTTGTGAACAAGAGCAAAAAAGCTGGAACAGCTTTGTTTGGCAGTGTTAACCACCACCGGCTATGCAACCAAAGCCCCATATCCAAAACGATGGCAAATTTAATTTTAACCTTTGAAGCAGCACAACAGTGTTTTGATGGTCGAGTCCCTGGATTAGAATCTTCCAAATTCCACAAGAATTGGAGACATTAAAAGCATAATGCTTAGGAGTTCAACAACCCAAAAAACTCCAATAAAATGGAAGAAGCAAATCTCCACACTGTTTGCAATGATGGTTGGAAAACCGCCCTTGAGTTACCACTCATCACTTGCCATATCTTGTCATAACATCTATGTTTTGGGACATGGTGTTTCGAAAAATCAGAACAACTCAAAAACACATAAACCTATATGTTGGCTACAAACTTAACCACAGGGAATAACAATGTAGCAAAGCTACATTATTGCACCAGACATGTGATAGGATTTTCTCATGTGCAACATTTTTACAAATTTACAGTGCAACCGTAATACGTTTTATGTAGTGAATGTGTCTTCTGATCTATCTGTAATCTTACTAATCATATGCATGTCATGAGTAATTGTTCTGCAAGTATTGGAGTCTGTCTAGCCAGTTAGGTCCACATTACTGGCCTGAGCTCTGCATGGGCTCTGCAAGGGCTATTGTTATAGCAAAGTGCAACTAACTGCTAGTGGCTAGTCCAAAAAAAGACCCTACGGATTGTACCCTGGGCATGGTCCAGTAAAGATCTAGTAAAAATAATCCGGTTAGCAAAAGGGAGGTAATTATGAAATAAGCAAACCTGGCACAAAAGCTCAGTGAAGTACAAGTACAGCGTCGATCTGCACAAGTGATCAGAACTGTGAGTATTTGCTGCTCATCAACACTATGTTAACTGTGTTACGCTAATTACGTGCATACCACCATAAATCTGACACAGAAATCCTTTTTCTGATCAGGAAAGGTAGAAAGTAAGAAACTTGGGTTCAAACAGCATATCGAGAATACAATGACTATTTAGTTCCTCTCCACCCTGGTGCAAAAGAAAAATGTTAACGTGACTAGTGGTCCTGCTTAAATATTGTCTTAACTGGCAATGCCACCCCGTTTCTGGTTGTCTTTGCTGTTTGTGCGTTTAGCGTTCTTTTTATCACAAAAGATGGCTCCATTGTCCCATTCACTAATTAAGATAATCTGCTGTCTAAAGTTGCTATTTCTTTGAGCACCCTACTACTGCTCTTAATGTTACCTCTCTTATTAAGAGTATGGCAGGCATTTTTCAGTGCTCAAGTACTATTATAAATCATTTCATCCATACGCCTTTCATTTATCCAAACAATAAGACGACAACTTGAGAATAAAGAGTCAGTTCTTTTCTCTGTCCCTCCATCTTTTCTTGGTGGAGGAGATGGGGTAGGGGCTGTGTGAAGAAAAATGATAGCCTCAACTACAAATATCGCTTACAAAAAAGTACAGAAGAACGTTATCGTTGTACTTACAACACATAAGAAGCCAAATTATCTGCCACAACATTAGTTGACTTATTTAGTGGAAGAGAAGCAAACCTCACGCAGAAGTCCTTTACCGAAAGAATGACACTGAATATAACAGCATCCCCAACTAATACATATAGTACCCCAAATCGGACATACCATCGGAGCTCTGTAATGTACATTCTAGTTTCCACAACAATCATAACCAACATGGAGCACCAAGAAAGAGCCTCAAGGATCAACGAAACCATCTGCAGAGGACACATTGTAAGTACAAGCACAAAGCGCAGACTCTTTTACAGGGGAAATACTACATGCATAACCTAAAAGCATATATGCAAAAAAGTGTAGATTGTTACAATGATAACACTGACATCATAATTTAGCAAACGAGAACTGAATGCAAAGTGAAAAGGAAGCATACCTCAAAAGGAGAAAAGCCATCTTGCCCGTCCAAATTAAAGATGGAAATACCTGTAGCCAATCTGAACAAGGGCTCCCCAGTGCAATAACCAGCCAACAAACCCAAGATGCAATTATAGTACTTTGAAGTCAAACAAAATCTCTTGGCTTTGCGGTCATTCTTAATAAGCCATATTCGATATAAGCACAAGCCCAGAAGAAACAAATGGGAAATACAGATCACAAGAGAATCAATGCAACATGGTGTATAAGCACCAAAAGTACTATCTGTTGCTTGTGCCCAAATCCCATTAGCCACCGGCTGGCAATACCATTCCAATGGCTTTACACCCATCTTTTTCACCACTCAAAAGAATTTCGCCACAAAAGGCAGATTATACACTCATTTTCCTGATAAAGTTCCAACCCTGTGTAATGCTTCATTGCTAAAAGCAGCTAACCTTCACAGAGAACACACTTCCTGCTACAAGAACAAGCCATACGTCCTTAAGCTTATATAAAATGTGTAAAAGTTATATATAAACCACAAATTGCAACAAGACTCTTTGAAATGTACGACAAATATTTGCTTTTAGTTTGAGAACTTTACTCTAGTTTTCTGAAATTAAAAAAGTAATCAAGAGAAAGCAAGAATGTAGTTTTAATGAAACATATACATTTACAAAAAAGTATTTATAGAGAGGTAATTTATGCACCATTTTTGGTCAATTCCTGATTGTGGACAGCAAGTTCAAGAGTGACGTGGTTTACATTTTGACGACAAATGAAGTGTGAAAATAGGTACTCCGCAATAAATAGGATTTCATCTATGTCCTACTAATTTTAGTGTAACGGTGAGAGATAGACGAAGGATTACCAGACAATAGGGATCAAAGAACTATTTATATTCTAATAACATCCGTTAGTTACATCACGTCATATCCATCACTATTGCATTCATGTTTTTTTCCAATTACAATAAAAAAATGTAACAACATAAGTTATTGCATAGTTAGTGCTGAGTAGTGAGTATCATCTTCTAGGATCTGCACAAGAAAGAGAATTTAACACATAATTATCTCAGAAGGTTGTCAAAGCATGATATACATTGTTGGCTCAGCTGATAATAACTTAATATGTCAGAGCACTGATTAGTTTGCGCTGATTCTTCCCGCTTCCACATTTGGTCCCCTTCTATAGAAGTGCAGTTTGCACACTGTTTATTATAGCACTTGGTGGTGGTATACCTTGATTTGTCTCTTCACGTGCAATCGGGAGTTTGCACGTAAGAGTGAGTGTTAAGGATGATATAAATTGTTAGGCTTATTTTCTAACAGCTTGAGTTTTTAGACCACGTGAAAACTTAACCTAATTAGAAAGAGAAACAAAGTACTCCCTCCGTCCCAAATTAATTGCGCCATTTTGACTTGGTACGTTTATTGAGGGTATAACTCATGTATTGTGTGCTCTTCATACTACCCCTAAAAAGAGAGCAGAGTTGAAGAAAATGACCAGGAGAGAAATAAATTAAAATAAATTAGTACAGGGTTAAACGTAGAGTGAGAAATAGAATAGAAAAAGTGACCAATTGGTAATTTAATTTGTAAAATGAACAATTTTTTTGGAACAGTGCCATAAAGAAAACTGATTAATTTTTTTGGGCCGGAGTAAGTAGAAAAATATACTCAAACCCACAACAAAGGTCTAGCTGGGTCTCGTAAGACCACTATATCCCACTTTCAATGTGGAATATCAGAAAGCCCAAACAGATACAGGAACAAGAATGGTAGTGAAAGCTGTACCTCTGAAACTCACTCCTACATTTGTTTACAGTTGAGCACTTGCATGGAAGCTAAGCACAGCACACAGATTATGAGAAGTATCAGTGGGTTAAACTACAGTGGTGTGCAATGAAAATCAAATGCATGAACGGGAGAATGGGAGTGGAAGCCGTACCTCTGAAACTGGGCAAGTCGATCAACGCTACTTTTGCCTCCAATGATGACTGGCAAAGAAG
Source organism: Escallonia herrerae (assembly GCA_033070095.1). Taxonomy (NCBI): domain Eukaryota; kingdom Viridiplantae; phylum Streptophyta; class Magnoliopsida; order Escalloniales; family Escalloniaceae; genus Escallonia; species Escallonia herrerae. The sequence continues at coordinate 35,158 of JAVXUP010003496.1, read as the reverse complement.
TTAAGAACCCACATATAACAGAGCATCAGTGGGTAGTACTAGAATAGAGGGGTCCAAGTACAAACAATACATAAGAACGTTGACAAGTTGAGAGCGACAGAGAAGATAAAGAAGGGACATGGTGGCAACAGACGGAGATAGCATTGCAAGCGTCATGACTCATGGCTTACGAAGTGCCCAATCTAATGCTTTCAGAGAAAGGATATCATTTTTGTGAGCTTTTGACTTTGTAATTTAGCAAGTTGTTTTTTCTTCACTTTTGTAAATTGAAAAAAAAAAACTTGTTTGATATACAATTTTAATTTTTTTTTTGTTCAGTTTTAAAAACCAGTTCTTCAAAACTCCTATTTAGAAGTTTAGAATTTTCAATTTTAGTTTTTATTTGAGACCATCATCTTCCCATCGCCCATAGCCACCGGCCACTGCCCATCAGCCGTTGTCGGCAGGCCACTGTCTGCCGCCAAACTCGGCCACCACTGCCGACGCCTCTTTCGTGTGGCGCCTCCATCTCTAGTAACCCCTCAACAGGGCTTGTGTGCCTTTGTTCCGCAATATATATACCTTAACAAGTCATAATGACGTGGCACCTATGATCACGGGTGATTGGATTCTGATGGCTAAAAAATGTTTGAATCTTGCCATCTTCTTCTCCATCCTAATAGAGCTACTTTTTCTTTTTTATTGTAGGATTTAGTATCTACCAATGAGGTCGGTTGGGGGTTTCTCATAAAAAAATGACATTCTTTCTATTTTTATAGAAGTGATCAGCCCCGAAGCGTGCCAAGTTCGGAACGATCTTATTCAAAGTGAAAAGCGAAGCCAACGGGTGCCACAAGTAGGCCATTGCCTACCTGCTGCTGGATTTTTTTTTCCAATTATATAGTATTTTTATGTCTCAATGACAAAAGCGTCCACCTAAAGGCTTTCAAAATGCTTGAAAGAGACGTCATTTGACATGCTAAATATACCTAAAAATTATAGGGAGAGTAAAAAAAATATATCTTTTGGTCAATTAAAATGTTAAACTTACACAAATAAACAAAGTCCAAACAAATAAAGTCAACATTCAGCACATGAACATAGCACAAACCGAACGATGGCTACTGCCGATCCACACACCGATCCTGGGGGGGCAGCAGTTTTCACGATGGATTTTCTACGAACCAATGGTTGTCCTCTCTTCTTCTTGTCAAATTTTATGGACTAGTTTATGACGTTTTTTAAATTGCCTTCAAGCATTCAACCCTACTTTCTCAACAATTACAGGCCAAAACAAGTAAGATCCATATTTCTTGAAGTGTTGAATCCATTAAACCCCTTCTCAATAGTCAGTATAATTTTTGTTTAAATTTAAAATGGTGGGTTTAAGAATTTTTTATTTCAGATTTTAGGAATTTGAGAATTTTAAATTTCAGATCAGGAATTTGGGAGTCGTGGAACAAACATAGTACACTTCATTACACCATACTTGAGGCAAAGGACATTGGTTTTCGTTGTGGATTATGGTGTGGTAATATTTCTAGCATATTCATGTCTTACGGTTTTGGAACAAGAAAAGGAACTCAGTATATTAGGCTTAAACTTATTTTGATGCCCAACAGTACAAAAGAAAGAAAAACTAGCAACAAATTTTATCACTTGATAGGGTTTTGGAGCAAAGGATTTGACCTAAAACAATGCACCATGCACCATGCAATAGTGCAAGCCAAACACTAGTTCTAAAGTGGCGATGGCCTATGGCAACTGACCCTTGAAAGAGAAAAGGTTGCTTTTAGCGACATATGTATAGAAAGTGGCATTTGCTGTGACAACTAACCATTTTGCTTTATCATGCATGGTGATTCGATGAGAACCTATGTATCCACACATAAGAACTACATGTTCCATTCACATTACAAGTTCAAAATATACTCAGATTTATCGAACAATCTCTTACAAAAATAATATTAAAAGAGCTATCATCTCGACGTGTAAGTAAGCTTCTCTAATCAAAGAAAGCCTTTAATGTTCAAAATGAACAACATAGATGTCAAGTCCAGCATCAACTATATATGAGACTTTGGGATCAATAATTCTAGTTCCTGATCAGTTTCTCCTCCTCTTAATCATGCTTTTAGGTTGGTCACTGGGCTTCGCTTTAATTCTTTCGCATCTACAGTCTGCTTTACAGGATTCGAGCCTTGGGATCACATTATATTTTAAGTTATGTGTGAGGGCAGATGTCAAGTCACACATTAACACGCCATGGTGTTTTATTAAAATCGGTTCTTATATCAAGTGAGCTTCTGCCTCCTCTTGAACATGCTTCTAGGCATAAAAACAGAGGCTAGACGAAAAAGATAAAAGCTGCTGATTTTTTCCTAATAAGGTGAGAGCTATAAATACGATGACAAGGTTGAATAAATAGATACCTTCAACCATAAGATTAGTTAAAGTACTATTTGATTTCACTCGAACTTCATTGATTGTGCCAAGCTATTAATTCACCGAAGGCAAAGAGCCTACAAAGTGTCCTAAGTTAGCATACTGAGCTCATTGTTAAAATTCTAAATCGATTGTATATAGGGATTGAATTCAGCATTTTAGGTTGAACATCGAACTTTAACATGATATCGAAGTTAGACCTTGCCCGCCCCTTCGAAGGTAAGTTTATTCTCCTCTTAAGTATACTTTTGAGTTGGATGCAAACTAACATTATGGATGCCATGGAGAGTTTAGAGACTATCCTATTTCAGGCAAAACTAGAGTTATCGTCTCTCTTAATAAAAGGTTTTCAAAAGCCGCGTAGGAATAACATTATGGCCCTATAACCACTATCAGTTGCGAGGTGGTGTCAGTAATTAAGTGGACATTTTTTCGAGTACAATGCAAAACATATGGTAAGCTATGAATGGTTAGAACGAAGCCGCCACAATTAGCATGGTGGTGGTGTGGTAACTACTGCAATTACTATGTTAGATGATATATATTAATACAAAAATTACCTTATCATTATTGTACTATGTCTAAAAGATTCTATAGTACTCATAACTTATATAGGATTCTCTTTTCCGTTTCTTGTAGGATAGTTTTCTCTTGCCTATATAAAGGTCTCGTTGTACTCAGGTTTATCATGCTGTCTAATATAATTATCTTTTCCTTTACTTTTCTATCATATGTGATATAGTACACATGTAAGGAAGGGCTTTTCATTTGTTGAGGGAAGGATTCCCTTGGATTAGGACGACAGCTTGCTTGATAAACTCATTGAACATAAGAAAATCTACAAAGTACTGGATGAGGTTGTTTCATGTGTTCATTGTGATTTGAGGAGCAAGGTGTCGTCAACTTAAGGTGCTTCAAGAGCTCGAGGGAAATGACTAAAAGAAAGCCCTTTTATCTCAAAAGCAAGTGGAGACTAGTGTATTGTAACCGGTTTTTAGGAACGTATACCTTTCCATACAATACTATTACGTATATAACATCTAAACTAAAGACGTCGTGCACGTCCTAACGAAAGCATCTATTACGTGACAATCTCTACGCAGACGAATGGATTGGTTCAAGAAAATGGAAGCTCGGGCGCATGAAATACTGTTACAATCATCATGAGAAAACTCAAGGGAGCAAATCACAAAGTGGACAACACCGACTTTCTTGGAGGTGTCCTTAACATAAATTCTATACCTGAATATAGCAAACATCTTGGATATAAATCCTTTTTTGGAATAAATTCACACTTTCTTACACAAAATAACAAATATTACTATATAAAAAATAATAACAAGCTACAAAATAAGTAGAAGTAATCTCACCAAATTATAAAAAATCAAGCTGAAACTTTGTCCTATAAGGTTGATTTGCGCCTCCCAAAACCAGTGGCTCGATGCGATGGGCTTCACGAAATGTAACCCTTAAGATTAGTCTATAGTATTGACCCTGTTTGAACGCACTTGTAATAGAGTCTCATGAACAATCCTCTTGACTTTCCTCTTCCACAACTCACAGATTTCAAAATAAAAGGATACTAAAATATCAAGTTGTATAGAAGAAACTTGATGTAAGACTAGAGAGAGAGAGAGAGAGCTTTTGCATGTTTTTTGTGTCATGGCTGAATGACATTATATATAGGGGAAGAGGGAGGACATAAATTATTGGTGAAGAATACTTAGCGGTGAAGAAAACTTAACAGAGTCGCATTGAAGTTTACTTAATGTTGAAGTTTACTTAGAACCGAAGGTTGGCTCTCGGGTGGAGCCAAATGCTGGCTCCCCTTCAGCTAAAGCTGACCAACAAAAGCAAGTGAGTCCTACGTGTTTTGAAACAAGCACATAACATAGAACAATTAAAAAAATAGGTGGGCCCCATGTGTTTTGAGATAAACACATAAAATACAACAATTCTCCACATGTTTCAAAACACAAACTCGAAAAGGGAAGAGAATATGAGAATTTATGCATCGGTGAGGTATCACATGAATTGAACCTTTCCTATGATAAATGAGGAGGAACTCACTGAAATCGATGGTAGAGCAAATACTTTTTTTAACCAGATTTTGTTAATGGGAATTGTCCATACTCACCACTCACATAATATCTCTAGTCAGGGTTGTTCTCGCAGGGTGACGTTAAATGACCATGCGTCGTGGTTGGATGTTCTTGTGTGCTCTAGTGACATACTCAAGTCCCATAGAGGCGGCTCATCCTCACACATGTATAGTGGTATCCATCAGAGAATGTGTTGAAGCTGAACACCTATGGACTATGGACCCATTAAGAGCTATATGCTCATCCTCATACACTGCTGGGGTCACTGTCATACTCCATAGGGATAGACTCTTCTCTAAAGGCTTACGCCTCGCAGGATATAGACAAAGTGACAGTGCCTTTTGGACTCCCAGACTTCATTATTATTTATTGAACCTTATTTACGGGATCACCAATGACAGAAGGTTAAGTATCCATTCGTCTCTAAATTTAGTATAGACTTATCCCCATCAATGCTTCCATCACTAGGCTTCTCCCTAGTGGCTCAGTCAGAGGATTGACCAAGTTCCTTTCTAACCTCACAAAGTCTATACATACGCTACCGTTTTTAACTAACTGCCTCATACTAGCATGATGGACGTGACGACTTTTTTCATTATATTTTATTTTGGGTTGAACAATGACAGTTAGGCCATTACAATGTATTACCACAAGTGGACTAGGTTTACACCACAAAGGTAAATCAACTAGAAAACTTTTGAGCCGCTTTGCTTAAGAACACGCCTTCTCTAAGGCAATCAACGCTGATTCCATTGTCGATTTAGCAATAAATTTTTTGTGTGGACGACTTCCAAGAGATCGATCCTCCAGCTAGTAAGAACACGTATCCACTAGTGGGCGTTAGCTCATCTAAATCTAAAATCCAGTTAGCACCATAATAACCTTCAAGCACCAAAGGATGGCGACGGTATGTTAGTCTATAATCATTGGTACCTCTCAAAAATCTCAACAACTTGGATATTGTATTCCAATGTTCCTCACTAAGATTATGAGTATCAATCCTTTGTGCGTACTTATTTTGTGACACGCTATCACCACAATTTTTACAAGGTGTATTTTTGCATCATAACTTGAAGAGAATGACATAGATTCGTAACGATCATATTTTCTCAGGATGTTCTCAATAAAGTATGACTCTGAGAACATGATGGAATCATCATGCCTCTAGACTTTGATTATCAAAATGGCATTAGCTTCACCCATATCTTTCATGTCAAGTTTAGATGTTAAAAATCTCTTAGTAGCATGCATGATATCAATGTTTGTTCCAAATATAAGCAGATCGCTAACTTATAAGCATATAATGATAACACTATCATTAACAAATTTATAGTATCTGCACTTATCATATTGTTAATTAAAAATCCATCTTATGTTATCATACTATCAAATTTCTCATGCCATTATTTAGGAGTTTGTTTCAGTCCAAACAATGATTTAACCAATTTACACATTTTATTTCTTATCCGGGGATCACATATCCCTCAAGCTGTTCCATGCATATTTCTTCTTCTAAATCACCATTCGGAAAAGCAGTTTTAACATAAATTTGATGCACCATAAGTTTGTATATGGCTACAAAATAATACTCTAATAGATGCAATTCTAGTAATAAGAGAGTACGTATCAAAATAATCAACATTATGTCTTTACTTATAGCCTTTAGCCACCAATCATGCCTTAAATTTCTCAATAGAATCTTCTGGTTTCAACTTTTTTTTAAAGACCCATTTGCAGCCAATATGTTTGATCTTACTAGGCAAGTCTACAAGTTCCCAAGTATGACTAAATATGATAGAATCTAATTTATTATTAATGGCTTCTTTCCAAAAAGGTGCATCTACATAAAGTTTAGCACCAATATATGACAACGGTTCATTTTTAACAAGATACACATAATAATCAGTACCAAAATTGGCTTTACTTCTCCTTCTCTGGCTTTTTCGTAATTCTAGAGTTTTATCAATAGGATTGTTGGTATTAGCACGTTCATCAATTACTCAAGGATATTATCTTTTAGAGGAAAAATATTATCAAAAAGAAGTATTTTTGGATTCGATAATATATTAGCTTTCATGACATTACTCTTAATGACAAGAAATCTGTATGCAATATCATTAGAAGTATAACCAATAGACGTGCAATCACAAGTTTGAGAACCCAATTTTCTCCTTCTAGGCTCAAGTAGAGGCACCCTCGCACTTTCAAATGCAAATTCCAAATTTGATAGGATGGTTTATTAGTCTTTTTATGAGTACTTTATTTTGTATTTGACGGGTTGAGAGAATGGCTTCCCCACCCCCACAATTTTTCTCTCAGCAATTTCATTTGATTCTGATGAACAAGGTAGAGTTACCTCATGAATAATACTCCCTTCGTCCCTAATCAAATTTCCTTTTTAGGCTGTCCCACAAAAATTGATCATTTCTAAATTAAAAAAGATTCTATAGGTATTTTTATATATTTACCCTTTTTATACTTTTTTATTCTATTTCTCTCACCACATTTAATTCTCTACCAACTCATTTTCTCTCTCCTGACCCACCGCTTTACACTTTTTTTATTCTATTTCTCTCTCCACATTTAGCACTCAACCAACAAATTTTCTCTGTCATGGCCCACACTCTTCCCCCTCTCCTCTCTCTAAAGGTTAAAATGGGAAAGACACGCAATATATAATTTAAATCTTTAATATACGTGCAAAGTCAAATAGATCACTCTTTTAGGGATGGAGGGAGTACTATTTTGTAAACAGAAATCATCAACCTTAGAGTCATATTCACCACTTCTATCTATTCTAAGCCTTTTAATTTTTTTATCCTTCTGATTTATAACTTCGAACTCATAGTTCATGAAAATTTCAAGCTTCGTCGTTGTTCTTAACAAATAGAGCAATCATAAAAAAATATCACATAAAACCTTTTATCGTCTTTGGTCATGGTTTGCTTTAATCACCTAAATAATTGTGAATTAAATCAACGGATTCACTTTCTCTTGCGACAAGTTTACATGCTTTCTTAGTACTTTTGGTTTTAGCATATATATCTCATTTTCTATGATAGACTCATTAAAATTAGAGATTACACCCATCACTTTCATTTTATATCATGTACGCATAATTCACATATCCAAGTCTACCGTGCTACACATTAACTGAATCAATTAAGCAAGCAAAAGTAGACGATACATTCTCATTTAGCGGTTCAACAACATTAAGTACATAGAAGCCTTGGTCCAGATACCCCTCACAGAAAGGTTCCGCTTGATCATTAGCACATGAAGCACATTAGACAGTGAAAGGGTTTTATCGGAAGTGAGTTTGATAACTACCTTTCCCTTTCTTAAAATTGGTATGGACATGTTTTTTCCTACATACATGCATTCTGTACCTTCCCCCACATTTAAGTAATTAGCACAGATGTACCTAGTAGCACCCGAGTCTAAAACTCATCCTTTCGCTTCTGACACCACAACAGTTATGATGTCATCATTTGCAGTAACGACGTTTGCCTTAGACATGATTTATTTGGCCTTACTAGTCATTTGCAATTTTCTAATTTGATCCTCAACTTTAATTTAGGCAACTATTTCCTATAGAGTCATTTCATGTCTTTCTTATGTAAATTTAAATTAAACTCTTTCTAAGAGTCAAGCAATTTTTTCGATAAGTCATTGAGCATTAAATTTTTCAGGTAAAATATCATCCTCTTTAGCTAAACCATTTATGATATTTTGAAAATTATTTATTTGAGTCTTAATAAATTTTATTATCAGTCATTCGATAATGCAAAACATGAATGGCTAAAAACTTTTTAGTTCATTCATCCTCAAATTCATATAAATCACTGGGTAAATCATCCCATAAAGCTTTAGCAAGTGTAAAATGATTATAAAGTCCTATAAATCATTATGAATCGTAACGAGACAAAATGTATTATCAATTTTCCACATTTTTAATAAATAAGCATAATTTTCAGTATTATCATTCGGCACAGGCTCAGTCAGAACAAATGAAATTTTAGAAAAATTTAGAACATCCAAAATCATGTTTTTCTATCTTTGAAATATTTTCATCTATACATTCGATTCGGCTTTTGTTCGGAATAACTTTTGTTTGTGCGGGAAGTTCCGATTCCATTTTGATCAACCTTTTAGAAAATTCCTTTTGCAAATGCCTTTTGGAATGGAATCTCACTTTCTTACACAAAACAAAAAATATGACTATATAAAACAAATAGTAACATGCTAAAAATAAGGAGGAATAATCTCACCAAACTATAGTATCAAGTCGAAGCTTTATCCTAAAAGGTTGATTCACACCCTTTGGAGCCAGTGGCTCGATGCGATGGGTTTCACGACACGCAACCCCCAGGATTAGTCTGTAGTATTGACCCCGATTGCACAGACTTGCAATAGAGTCTCATAAACAACATTCTTGACTTTCTATTTCACAACTCACACAATAACAAAATATATGGATACTAAAATATCAGAGTGCATAGAAGAAATTTGATGTAACCCTGGAGGGGGAAGGGGCGAGAGAGAGAGAGAAAGAGAAAGCTTTTACTTATTGCTAAAGTTTACTTAGCGCTGAAGGATGGCTCTTAGGTGGAGCCAAAGGTGAACTCTTGGATGGAGCCAAATGTTGGCTTACCCTTTAGCTAAACCTGGCCAACAAAAGCAGGTGGATCCCAAGTGTTTTGAAATAAACACATAAAATACAATAATGAAAAAATAGATGCGCCCCATGTGTTTTGAAACAAACACATAAAATACAACAAATAATGTTAGGACCTGAATGAAGTAGATTTACCTCCTTGAAGCTGTCCGTGGGAGGAAGCACATCATCCAAAGCCCTGAATACGCTTTGCAAACCACAGTTTTCCACCATTCCCAAACAATTCCTACACCGTAACATTTTCATACGTACAAGTGTGAATGAGACCTCATGCCGAAAAAAGTCAGTGAAACATATAAACTTGTCGTAAATTCATCTCCAGGATTTATCCTTCACATTGCACCTGTCCTGAGCCCCGTAAAATACTTGGATTCTGGCACTCAGAATCAAAGCCTTTGGCAGAAGGTAAGGCCGTGCCTATGCTTCACCTCCGTGCTATGTGCCCTATACAACACTTAGTCACTGCACCCCCATGTCATCTTTATTGAGCGTTCCCCCTACGTTGCAAATATCCCGCTGCACTTATAGTTATGCCTCTAGAACGATGTCACGCCACCATACCCCTGGTGTTTGTCCATCCTTTCACCACACCATGCACATCTTGCCTTGGTCATGGAACATGCTTCGACCCACTTTTTGGAGTGTATAGTATCCCTTATTGTACAGGCGACTCTTTTGGGACACTACCTAAGGTTGCAGAATATGCTTCGACCCACTCTTTGGAGTGTATAACATCCCTTAGCATAGATGACTCATTTAGGACAAAACCTAAGGAATCTTCGAGTGCTTCGGCATGAGGGATCTTCCTCCACCTAGAAGGCAACTACTATAGTACATCACCTCGGCTCATCAGGTAGGTCACTCCTCCTGGACACTGCATTGGCATGCTCTTAGTTTTCCGGCATCAGGAATCATCGCGGTATAGGCGACTCCCCAGGAGCTCCAAATGCTCTGGCATGAGGACTCATCTTCTGCCACGTAGGCGACTTTACTAGGACATTATCTTACTAGGACATTACCTTTATTCGTCAGGTAGGCGACTCCTTCTGGATACTACATTGGTGTGTTTTTGAGTGCTCCAGTGCAAGGAATCATCTTAGAAGAGGTGACTCCTTACAAAAATATCTCCACAAGGAGCTCTGAATGCTTTGGCATAAGGATTTCTCTTCCACCAGGTGGGTGACTCCTCTGGACCACTACTTTGGTGCGTCAATTAGGTGACTCTTTCTAGACACTACCTTAGCATGTTTGGTAGGAAACTTTTCTAGAATACTACCTTGGGGAGCTCCGAGTGCTCCGACAAAAGGACTCAACGTAGGATATGTGACTCCCCAAAAGCACTTTCTTCACCAGGAAGCTTTGAGTGCTTATGCATGAGCCTTTTCTTCTGCTAGGTAGGCGACTCTTTCAAGAAACTACCTCAGCCCGTTAAGTAAGCGACTCCTCTGGGACACCAGCTTTATGCATCGAGTAGTCGACTTCTCCAGGACACTACCTCGACCCATTAGGCAGGCGACTCTTATGGGACACTAACTTGGCATACTTTCAGTGCTCCAGAATAAGGACTCATTTGGATATAGGTGATTCTTCCAAGAAACTTCTTTGTCAGGGTATTTACCTGACAAGTCTTCATGCTCCAGCACTGGGGCCTCTTTACCAGCTCCTCTAGGATCATAAGTCGAGTCACTGAAAGGGAGCAAGACTTTAGAGGACATCATGCCTAATCCCCCTGGCAGTTTGATGTCTGGTCTTTCTTATCATTATCAGATTCTACACATCTTTCAACACCGACTGTGAGCTTAATAAGGGCTTGGATTGATGGTTAGATTAAGGGCATTCTCTGGCCATATCAATGTTATATGGATCAATATTTCAAGACAAATAAATGAAGCTGTGGGCATGCTGAGTCAATATGCAATCTAATAGTTTATGGAGCATCAACACACATTGGCCCCTCAATGTAGTGTCACTTCGAGGGAGCGTTACATGTTACTTAATGACATGTCATTTTTAACTCCTACTTGAGAATCATTTGGCAGAGAGGACACATTATGTTTTCACATTCACTTTCTCTCTCAAGAACTTCAAAGCTAAAAGATTTTGGTGGAAAAAAGACCCTAGACTTTGGACTCTGACTCAGGACCTTGATTCTAGACCTAAGCATTGGATCTTTATTGTCCTCCATATTCACCTCAAGTTCTCAGCCCACCCTCGCAGCACTGCCACTCCTCAAGCTCTGTGAAGGTTGCCTTGGTCCCTGTCCTTCCTCTGCCCCACATGATCATACTTAGGCTGAATTCATTGTGACACCTTCACGTATACTGTAAACTCACTTCCCCTTGGAAGCACCTATTGTGAAGGTCCATCTGCCTTTAGGATTGGAGAGTCATTAAATGCAATGCGCCAAAAGATAAATGAGGTGATTATTAACTGCCTCGACTGGCACTCAACTTTATCTTTTAGTGGCACTTAAATATGTCTTTGAAAATAGATTCTTTTTAACATATAATAAAAAATGATGTATATGAGAAATAATGGAGGGCTTTCATGTTAGGTTTCTCTTTGAAAGTAGGGTTTTGCAAAAAAGAGTAACCAACAGGTAAGCTACAGCCGATAACTTCAAGCAACTTGGCCAATACGTTGTTCCAACTAAAAGTTATAGTTCTTCACTTTTACAAACCAGTTTATAAGTAAAATTGTTTTTAGTGGACTCAGTCCAAAAATAGGTCATACAAAACCAATAGCTATAAGTTAGGGTAAATTATACTTTTGGCCCTGGCCCTTTAAGTTTGGGATAAATCTTAAAAATTGTCTTTATTCTTTGATTTGTTACAGATTCGTCATTTATCTTGACTTATGTCAACAAGATGGTCCCTCCATCCAGTTAAGAGGTCACATGTCATGCATGCGTTAGGGAATAAAGTGTAAAAGGCCAAACTGATAAATTACACTCTTGGTCCTTTAAGTCAGGGAAAAATGTTTATATGATCCTTGTCCTTTGAGTTGCTCCAAATTCATTAGTTACCTCAACTACTGTTACCAAAATAGTTCTCGCATCCATCAAAAGCTCATTAATTTTTCAGATGATAAACGTGACCATTTTAAATTACAAAAAAATGTCATTTTGCATATTGAAGAACATACATGAGTCTTGTGCATGAGTCAACTACTCAACTCACTGATTGGGTCACTCATTGGACGAGTCAACCGATTTTCTTGACTCACCACCTTCACCCAATAATCCACCATTATAGCAATCCATTATCCACCCTATGTTCCATATCAAGCTACTCATGATATCAATGCATATATACATGAATTCGTATTAGCATAACCATTTATATTTAAACATATTGAATACGAAACCAATGTGAAGAAAAGATGGCCGCACAAATCATCCATCACCATTCCAAACCCGTTACCACCATTGTTTCTTGGCAGAAGGCAGACTCAACTAGAGAAAATAGGGAAATAAACTTGCCGAGATTTTGAAATATCATAGACCATAGGATACAAGTGTAATGAGGGAGGGGGTAGCGTGTTTCATGGATTGGTGGTATCCTTAGAATTATTGGCAAATCATTTTGAAGGTTGTGGAATCATTAGAGTAAAGGAGGAGTACTCCATTGATTTTGCAACCTCTAGAATGATTCGCTAACAAATTGTAAGGATTCTAACAGTCCATGAAAGACACTGTCCCCACCCCTCCTTGTATCCCGTGATTTGTGAGATATTAAGATCCCATGGTGATAGGTTAAAAGTGGTGACAAATGATTTGCAAGACCATTCTTCCTTGACAATATTGATTTTGCTTTCAATGCACGTGCTATAAATGGTTATGCTAATATGACTTCATGTACATATACATTAATATTAGGGAGTAGGTTGGTAAGTGACATAAAGTAGATCATGAATTGTTGTAATGGTAGAATAATGGATGAAGGTGGTGAGTCAAAATATCAGTTTGACTCATTGAGTGAGTGACCCAATCAATGATTCGTACAGTTGACTCAAGCAATAGACTTATGTCAGTTCTTGAACAGATAAAATGACATTTTTGTCTTTAACATAGGTCACCTGCTTATTTTGGTGGATGCAAGGATCATTAGGATAATGTTGGTCGGGCTATAGAATAAGGACGAGGACTATTTAAATATTTACCCCAAACTCAAAGGGTCAAAACTATAATTTACCAATCTAACTTTTAGTGACTTTGCCCCTAAAAATAGTCACATGTCAGGCATGACCACTTAACCGGATGAAAGGACTGTCTTGTGATGCAAGTCAAGATAAAGGACAAATAAGGAATAAATCAAAAAAGTGGAACAATCTAAACATTTAGCCAGAACTTAGAGAGCCAAAATTGTAATTTACTCTATAAGTTATGGTTTTCTTGCATGTAAAGAAAGGGATAAGATAGCACATGAGTTTGTTGGATATGCTATGTTAATCTCTAAAAGATTTTATCAGACGCGCCATCTTTTATGAAGTATTTACAATGAATTTTAATTAATGAAATCTAAACTTTTGTAATAAAAAATAATGGTAGTATATACATGGGTTTTTCCATTGATATGTGGGATTTCAATGTTTGAAGGTTTCCTGTAATTTCTTTTTGTGTTTAGTGTAAAGGAAAGAAAAAAAGGGTGAAGACATTGGTAGAAGTAAAGAGAGAGAAGGAAGCAAGCCAGAGTGAAGTAACATGCATGTCAAGCTCGATACTTATAGAACTTACCAAATTCATTCCACACTTGGTTGTTTATTTGATGAATCCTAAGGTTTTTATAAGATAACTTGGATTCGCCTAATTATACAATGTGTTACCACTCCCCTTTTCTGACCCACATGTGGTGTTAGGCAAGGTGATCCTTTGTCTCCCCCCCCCCCCCCTATTTATCTTGTACTGGGAAGCATTATCAGCTCAACTACAAAATGTGGAGGAACATAAACTAATTAGGGGGATTAAAGCGGGACGACAGTCTCCCAGCATTTTGCATCTCGTGTACGCTGATCACAACATCTTCTTGTTCTTTCATATCTCCAAAGATGAGATTGTACGGATGTGTAAGCTGTTGATACAATATTGTGTTAATTTGGGCCAGCAAATTAATTGGGCAAAATCTAGTTTATTGCTAAGTCCTAGAACACCAATGGAGCTTCAAATGTTTTTCAATGAATTATTCCAATAGCAACATGATGTATATCATGCAATGTACCCGGCCAAATATAGCCTTTGCGGTCGGTGTTTTGAGTAGGTTTACTCATAACCCGGGGTAAGTCCATTGGAATGCGGTGTTTAGAGTACTTAAGTACCTTAAGCGCACAATGGACTATGCATTAACTTACAAGGAATTTCCTGCCGTTTTGGAAGGTTACACAGATGCAGACTGGATCAACGGACTCAGTTGATGGTTGGATATTTACCATAGGTGGAGGTGCTATTTCTTGGGGTTCTAAGAATCAAACTTTGATTTCACATTCGACCATAGAGTTCGAGTTTATTGCTTTGGCAATGGCAGTCAAGGAGGCGGAATGGCTAAGAGACCTATTGATAGAGATTCATGTATGTCTTAAGCCAATGCCTGCTATTTCGCTATTCTGTGATAACGAGGTAGCGTTAACTCGGGCATATAGTAAGGTATACAATGTGAAGTCTAGACATATAAGTCTTAGACATAGCTATGTGAGAGAACAACTAAGTAAAGGAGTTGTTACTGTTAGTTATGTGAAGTCCAAAGGTAATTTGGCGGATCCTTTACAAAAGGCCTAGGCAGGAATATAATACGACAGACTTCCAGGAAGATGGTTTGAAGCTCATGAAATAAGAGAGATAACATGCACATGAAAACTAACTAGATACTAGAGTAACCTCTAGTCTTCTAGTTCAATGGAAAAACACGTTGTATTTATAACCAAAGATGCACTAAAAGATGAAGATTTTGATCTTCATGCCATCTCAAGATAGTGCATACTTGTATAAAGAACAAGAGGAGGGTGGAAGTTATTCCCTAAATAAATCTATGTCCTTAAAGAGGGTGCAGGTCATACAAGTGCACCTTAGTAGATTTACCTATATAAGTGTGGGAAGTGGGGCCGCTTCTACGAGATTTGAGATAGTCTCTATGGCACTTATAGAAATCCTAAGATGTAGCACAAGGCCGTAAATGTGCAGGTAGTTGAAAATTTGGGTGGGAAGTTCTACACATAGTAGTGATCATCAATCACCAAGGATTTTTAGTTCAAGGCTAAGGCTACTCTGAATTCTGGTTGACTTCATTGCTATATGTTAAAGGTTTAAGTCGGAAGACACCTTTATCTTAGTAGGACATACCAAAGGATAGAGAGAGGTATATTTCTAAATTAGGAAATGCGATAAAATCCAATTTTGAAAAATTGGGGAAAATAGTTGGAATCTTCCATAAATTGATCCCACCTTATTAAACCTTGTACTACAAGGTTTAATATGCAAAAAGAATCAATCATTTCGATTGATTGGTTAGAGAGATATTAACTCTCAAAGATTGACATTTAATAAGGTTGAAAATAGTCATGATGTGGGTTCTGACATGACTCAGGAAATGGAAAGGTTAAGGATATTTAAATGGTCATGTGACATACTATATTGTTCTAGAAACACATGGTATGCATGGACATGCACTCGCACATGTGCGGTGCACCGCACGCGCTGGCGACGATGTAAGCGAGGGCGACGCAGTAAAGGCGCTTTTAGGTGCACTTTGCACTTCACACGTGCATATCGTCACTAGGAGCCCTCGCCCCGAGCCCAGCCTTAATTTTTTGCGACAAATTCAATCTGCGAACCTGACTGGGTGTGACTTTTGGAATTAACAGTGTGACTGCTGGCAAATTAAACAGATTTTCTGTTTCGTTTAAATTTAAATGGCACCTGTTCATTGTGTATGTTAGTTCATAAGGTGCACCTGTTAGTTGTATCTACAGATTGTGACTGTTAAGTGACATTTGCATAGTCACTTAACTGTCAAAACTATTTGCACATGTTCAAGGAACCTTTTGGTGTCTATAAATAGACGCTAATGGTCAGACTCAGACTTCAATTCGAATTTCTCTTTTGCTCTCTCTCTCTCTCTCAAATTTCTGTCTGTTGATTGCAATCTGTTGTAATCAACAGAGTTCACCTGTTTTATCTTGGGAGGTAAATTTGCTGCTACCCTAAGCAGATTATAAGGGATCAAATATTGTCTTAAGAAAAGAGTGAAACGCCTTCGACTCAGGCTTTTTCCGTTCAGTTTTTTTCATACTGCCTTTTTTTTCCCTACATACCATGCCACTACTATGCTTTCAAGTGTACATCTGAGCTAAATGGTTTGCGCAAGACACAAACGGTTTGTCTGTAGGTACTATACTTGCATATCTAAAGGGCGGTTTATAATCTTTTTTTTTATCAAAAATATCCCTACTTTGTAACCGGATGGTTAACCCACAAGGTTAATTAGACGATTAATCAGTACACCGAATTTCAAAAACTTCTCCAAAATTCTTAAATACCCCGACTAACCGGGCAGTTAGCCCATATGTTTTTAGATGTACACCTCTACATGCCAATTTCCAAGATGGACTAAGATGTACACTTGAGTATTTCCATCTTGCAAGATGTGTACTAATTCACTTAAGGTTTTTATCGATTAATTCCTACACTCAACATCTTAGCAAGATCTGTACTGCTTTGCGTAAGAAAAGCTACACTGGAGGTGTCAAATGGGCGGGCTGGGGCCGGCCCAACCCAAGCCCATCGGGCCTCCAGCAAAACGGGCCAGGGCCGCTGTCAAACAGGCCGGGCCGGGCCAGGCCAGAATGGGGGAAATCTGGGCCCAGTCCAAGCCCAGGCCCTAGGCCCAACATCTAGGGCCGGGCTTGGGCTGGGCCCAATTTTTTTTTGTTATTCAAAATAATATTATTATTTTACTATCTATTTTGTTATTATTATTTAATAATATAAATACTAGCTTTTATATGTATTTTAACAGTTATTTTTTTACGCACGGTGTCAATACTAATTTATATATAAGAGGGTGAAATTAGTCGGTTTGGTATTTATTGACAAATAAGTTCAACTCATCCAAGATCGCCAAGGCCTCTTAAGGAGGCTCATGATTTCTCACGGTTCGATTGTAATATTTGTAATATAATTCTTATTTTACGTCAAACATATCTTTGATTATTGCATCAAGGAAGAACGATCATCATAATTCATGTTCAGATTCATTTCATTCGATTATCGTTGGACACGCACACTTATATATAATAATGTGTGTATACAATAATACTGGGCCAAAAGAGGGCCTGTGTGTAGGTCCAACCTTAGGGCCAAAAGGGGGCCATTTTTCTAGCCAAAAGAGGGTCGGGCCAAACGCGGGTCATTTTAGGGCCGGGCCTAAAACGGGCCATTTTAGGGCTAGGCTGGGCCTGTTTCTCAAAAAATTCGGCCTGGCCCTGGCCCAAGCCCTAAGGGTTAGGGCCAGTCCGGGCCCAAAAAAGGGCCGGGCCAAAAAGGGGCCGGACCAGCCCGCGGGCCACCCGGCCCTTTTGACAACTCTAAGCTACACCATGCCTCTACTATGTTTTCGAGTGTACATCTGAGTGAAGTTTCAGGGCATGTAGGATGTACACACCATGCTTCTACCATGTCGATTCGATCTGTATGTGCAAAAATGATTACTACCAGTTGAGCACACCATACTGGATAAGGGAAACAAGTCGGTGAGGTTGGTTAGTTATATAGAGAGGGTGGCGGGACAATTTCTTATCCTTAAATTTTGAACTGGAGAAACAGGGTGGTACATGAGATTGATGGCACTGCTCCCATGGACTTCCATAGACCTGGCAAACGGGTATACCTGCGCGGGTACGGGTAAAATCCGATCGGACCCGGGTAAAAACGGGTCGGGTATATTTTACTTGATTTTTTCCGGGTAGGCTTTTTCAGAATCCGTACCCTACCCGCCAGGGTAGGGTATTACCCGCGGATAAAATGCCAATTTTTAATTAATTTTGCTTTTAATAAAACTAATTCTAATTACATTATTTTGCCATATTTTATGGCCAAATCATTCTTCAATGTTTCTGATTCTTCTTCTCCATCAAAATTCATTACACAATAATATGCAAATCTTGCACCAAAAAATAAATAAATAAAAATATGCAACTCTACACAACCAGTCAACCACCATCAATATCCACCGAGGTTACAACATAATCCACCATTCATACATCTACTGAACAAAATACTTAACAAATTCATACAAATCACAAAATGAGTTAAATAGAAGGATGTGCGTCGGTGGTAGTAGATCTGCAGTGGAACTGGCCGGGGGTGCGGTGGAAGTGGCTGATTTGCGGAGGTGCATTGATGCGATAGTAGATCTGCGGAGCTGCGATTATGGTCTAAGGGGAAAGAGACGACAGAACACAGATCTGCGATGGATGGTGGAAAGAGATGGCGGCGGAGGTACGGATCAGTGACACACGGAGGAGATACGGCGGCAGAGGAGCGAATCTTGTGGACTATGGGTGATTGGTGGCACGGATCAGAGACGGACGGAGGAGATACGATGGCGAAGGAGCGGATCTTGTGGACTAAGGGTGATTGGTGGCACGGATCAGCGACAGACGGAGGAGATACAGCGGCGGAGGCGTGGATCTTGTGCACTGTGGTATCACCCGCGGTAGAGTGAGAGAGAGCGAGAGAAAGAGAGAGAGAGTGGCGACTGGAGAGAAAAGGAGTGAAGTGAGATGAAACCCTAAATCCATTTATATAGTAGAAAATTCAGGTAAATTCGGATTACCCGTATCCGATCCGAACCGACCCGAAAATTACGGGTCGGTTCGGGTACGGATCCTCTTTATACGTACCCGTACCCGGCTTTTTTGAACTGGTACGGGTAGACCCGCGGGTCAGGGTAGACTTTCCCCAGCTTAAATATTAGGTGGTCATCAATCGTAAACCACATCTATTCAACACCTCATGCATATTCATCGGTCCCCTCCGGCTCCAACGGGTTAGGATTATTTTTATAAGCTATTGGAATTTCAAAAAGTAGTGCTGAGTTGCGTGGTCTCCAAATTGCTTGGAAGTGAGGGTTCAACGTTGTACAATTGAGCTTCATGCTTGTAACCATGAGATATTACCAAAAGAAAAATCGGGTGCATCTGTCAGCGGAAGTTATGCCCAGACGAGGTATGAATGGCGACTTGAAGTTAATTGAGACGCAGACATGTCAATTGTTTATCAGACAGTATAATTGGAAGTCCTAAATCCTAGTGTACATACTAGCCATCGAAGTTTCCTTTGCAAATGTGTGGAAGTCAGCCGAATGGTTTCAGAGAGCAGCTCATGTTTCAGCGCTGTCCCAATCGACTGAAGTACCATCAAAACCATTTCCTAGCGGTTGCAGCCTGTTTGGAGCCAACCTGCTCATCATTGCCAGACCTGGAACAGAATTTATCAGGAGAATGTTCTTCAACATCTGCGTTTCTTCTAAACAATCGGCAGTTGCAAGTTAATGTGCATCATCACTAATAGATTCTACATGAACTGATGCTCAAATTGAAGGACGTCTCATAATGAAAATGGCTGGTGTCCAAATCATTGATGGATAGATAACTGAAATAAGATGCAATCAGGATCAAACATGTTACTGTAATAGACGTGCATTAATAAGCGACCACCAACTTAAAAGTTTACGGACCACTATCATGGAGTGTCTTTTTGAGGTTAGAGTCTTCTGGAGTCGTATTGAGAAAAGCAGAGAATTTGTATACTGTACGAATATCGTAATGTCTAAGACTTAGAGAAAAATAAGTAGTAAGATACAGCATTACTAAAGGTGGTGGGATGTTCGAGATTCCCTAAAACGTTTGACTAAATGTATAGACAGACTTGTTTAGAAGCGAATCTCAGGGAGAATAGACCTTAGCTACTAGTTGCAGAGAGAAATGGCTATACATAGGGTCTCATATTCGCGTCATCCTAATGAGAGTTTAAGCATGTGATCAATATGGAGTGGCTATTGTGTTGTATGTTTACTTGCCATCCACTTCCTTCCATAAGTGGGCATAAGGAACCCTGAAAAATGAGTGAATGGCCCAACTGACGGTAAGAGTTCGATAGAACCTAAGTAAGGAAGCTTCAGTGCCTCTTGGACAGTTAGACGTGCATGCAAAGTGTAGATAATGATATTGTCTGGTGAGTATACCTTCAACAACTTTGTAGAGTGCTGACAACCATCTATCTCTTGGTACGTTGTACTTTTGTAATGTCACTTCAATGGCTTCATCATGCTTCCCCTCCAAAACTCCTTGCAAAGTAACAACAGCATCCTTCGTTTTTCTGAGAAAATTGTTCTCATCTTTGGAATCTAACAGTTGAAGATCATTCTGTGAAGAAGTGACATTAACAGCAAGTGCAAACTGCGCGGCCGCAGCCCAATGAGAAGAGGCCAGCCATCTCCGGTGCCCATCCAGTTGCAAGGTTTCTTCATTCTTAAACTTGTTTTTTCCCTCGTCTCCGAGCACTAGGCTGCCCAAGTATTGGGCATTTGCGGCCCCTGTACTTTGAACCATCTTAGAGAAAACACCGCCTGCATCTAATAGCAATTTTTCTGGCGTAGCATATTCTAGAACCTGGAAAGACATGAGTTGCCAGATTGAAGAACTTGGTAAGAATAACCATGTCAAAATTTTATCAGAATACAGCTTTTAGAGAATTAAAAAACGGTGCGATCGGGCTAACGTTCTTTAATAACACAAAGAATTTACATACCTGACCAGCATCAAGCACAAGAATGCGGTCACTGTCAATGATGGTATTTAGCTTGTGAGCAATAATTAGCATTGTGCATGCTTTGAATTCTTCTCGTATAGTTTTCTGGATAAGGGCGTCCGTTCTAACATCAACTGACGCAGTTGCTTCATCAAGAACAAGAATCTTTGACCGTCGTAGTAATGCTTGCGCAAGACTCAATAGTTGCCTCTGTCCCACACTGAAATTCTCCCCTCCTTCTGAAACCTTGATATTGGAGAGAAGAAACCGAACAAGTGAGAATTGCTCCCATACAGACAGTAAATATTAGCGCATACAAGTGGTTTGCATGTGAATACAGATGAACCAATTAACTAATATCCCTTTTTGATCAAAATATTGGGGGACGTACATCAGATCTTGCATTTTTTCTCGAAATAGTAGTAATGTAAGAAGTATATGGACCCATCAATGCTAGCGTTTAAGGTTGTTCAAACAAACTTCTTTCAAGTTAGGCACTGGTCCTTTTAGCTCAAATAGACAGTCATGAGTGATATCATGACAAGCATCAGCACATTGAGGTAGCTTCATTACTCCCCTCACTACTAGGTCGATTTTATGTTCGCAATTGTAAAATGAAAATTATAATTTTGCATTCCATAACCTGTATTCATGCCACTAGGCTTTAATTTATTTGAACGTGGATCATCCGTAGGCACCACCTCGCCTCTAACACAAGCTCTATGTCAAGGATTATGAGCTAATGTGCAGCAATCTAAATGTTTTAAAGTCCAAAGTGGTTTTTCAAAACTGTGTAAAACAAACTCTCGAAACATTCAAACAAAAAGCATTTCCAGCAATCAAGAAAACTGAAAGCAAAGTTATCAATTGGTACGGCGATAAGAAATATTTCCACAACTGTTACAACTGATCTTAGTTAAGAATAGTTTCAATCTACAACAGGCGACTTGAGTATGGATGTTTTATTCCATACCTCAGCATCCAGACCCAAAGCATTCCTCCTGATAACATCCTTCAAGTGTGCACGCTCTAAAGCCTCCCACAAGTTAGCGTCATTATGTTCATTGAAAGGATCAAGGTTAAATCGAACAGTTCCTAGTCAAGAAAAGAATGACCATTAGATTGTTGGATCTGTTGGAAGTTTTCTTACTATGTTTTACTTCATGGTGTAACAAGATATGCCCCAACTATTCTGGACACGAGTAGTATACTTAGGTAAACATGGAAAATATCTCAAGTTTATTCCATTTAATTGAACGCCCAGAACTTTTGCCATTACTTTTAACATTTGTGCTGCAGAATTCTCAGTCAGTAAACATATCTCCTGGGGCAGTCTATTCATTCCAAAAACTACACACGTTATACCTGTTATTCCTTCAAATACATGGTTAAACATCGTGGCCGCAGCCAAGTTTTGACACGGCGTTGGAGCCGCAATTAGTAGTATCGGTCTCGGTTGCATGCGAGATGCAACTTTGGTTTCAGAAACACTATATTAATGTCAAAAGATAATGGAAATCTCTGAATTATAAAGACAACAAGATGCATAAATACCTGAGAAAAGAACTGGTGCTTGTGGTATAATACTAAGAACTTTACGTAGATCTGTCAACCCAAACTTTATGATGTCACAACCATCAATAAAGATTCTTCCTCTTTCCACTTCCACAATCCGAAACAAAGCATTTAGCATGCCAGATTTCCCCGCACCCGTCCTTCCAACTATGCCTACCTTCTCACATGGAGAAATTGAGAAGGACAAACCACACAAGACAGCAGGAAGTCCAGGTCTATAAAGTAGGACAACATCTTCAAATTTGATCAATCCTGATGAGGGCCAACCAGGAGGTGGCCTGTTGCTCTCAATAATTGCTGGAGCCTCAGATGGCAAATCTATATATGTGCTCACACGTTCAACTGAATTTAGACTATTTTCAGCCCTACTTGCTTGTCTCAGAACATTACTCAACAGATTTGTGATATTTAAAGAGTAACTGAGGAGCAAACCCATAGTAGAGGCAAATGCAACCTGGTTTTCTTCTCTTCCATTTTGCACAACAGCAAAGGTTGCTATCAACCAAATCATGAGGCCTCCTAATGTTTCTAGCCTTATGGTAAGCCAACGGTTTGAACTAATGTTCACAAGGGTGAACCTTATGTTATTGTCCATAGAATTTCCATTTATGATCGACATTAGATCAAATGCTTTGTAAGCACGAATAGCGGACAAACCATTTAATGCTTCTCCGAATTGGGCATACATGGAATCCAAGCGCTTCACTTCACGAGCTGTACTCTACAAATATAAGTCATTATCCTTAAGTAAAGGCTCATTGATATGGTTTCATAAAGTCAATGGTATCAAAAGAAATTCTACTATCCATATTGGACATATAGAAAGAAACATAAATACTAAATATAGAGAAGGAAGTTGATGCCAATATAACCAACCTGATAATATAGATAGGCGGCATAAAACAAGATCAGAAGCGGCATTATGGCCCACAGGGATATGGTGCTTACAAGGCCAATAAGCACAAAAGTGGAAAGAAGCTGCCAAACTTGACTCAGAAACATATTAACAAAATTGGCAACATTGCGATCTATATCACCTAGATCCTTTGCAAACCTGTTGATTATCCGTCCAGTGGGGTTGGTATGAAAGAATACCATTGGAGCTCGAAGTATTGAATTTAGCATTGCATCATGAAGTCTTCTAGCTGCATAAAGACTTGATTTGATCAACCAGAACGAGTTTGCCAATGTCACCATCACCTGCGTATAGCATATAAATAAAAAACCTTATGTACAGCAGCAGAAACTTCAGATACCTCCTTATTTGCATAAATTATCAGAAGCAAATAGAGAATTTGACTATTGAGAAAAACTTTACTGTGCTAGGAGAGCATAGTGCTTAGTGGTATAGTGATGAGCTCGAACTATCAGAAGTATATACAGTTACAGCCAAATGTCATATTCTTTCAGCTGGATTATGAAGCCTATATCAGTTTACTTGATCAAATATCTTTACCCATGGAATAATGTCATGCTAGTGCAACAGATTGGAGAGAGAGGAAGAAGAAAGAGGCTTTTAGAAAACACAAAAGGAAATTCAAGCTCCAATACATGATGCTATTGGAGCCACCAGGAAACATGCCAATTAAGGTTGAAATTTTGGGCTTTGTCATTTCAACAGTGGTCCCATTTTTTTGTCGATGATCAAGTTCAAGTTCGAGGGACATCAAAATGACATGAAGTGTGTGAATAAAATATATCAACAACAGACATACCTGACCAAAGGACAAAATTGCATAAACAAGAATATAGAAACCAGGTGCATGACTCTTTGTTTTGCTTTTTGTCCAAATACTTAGCCATGTGCTACTTAGAACTCGAAGGACTTCAGTTAAGGTGTAGCAAATGAGCAGTATCATGACAACCCATAGGCCTCCTAAAGCATTTTTGTACCTAAAAAATGAAGCAAAATGAATACAAACTTTGCAGTATATAGCATCAACATCAAGAAAGCTATAAACAAATGAGATTACTAGAAATACCAGTCGCTCTAAAAGCTTAAGCCATTAAAGAATGCGCTTAGTAACGTATATAATGCTTTAACACTTCCCCTGGCTGCACCAGGAGAGACAAATCAAGGTGCACAATTGATAAGTGCATAAACAGACAGTGCATATAACACTAACATTAACCAGGACTAGACATAAGCAGGAAGAATCGGTCTCAAGACCGTGCCAAATCAGTGCTCTGATACGAGGTTAAGTTACCAATTGCTCTACGAACTTAAGTTGTTGCCTGTTAGAGAATGGACTCAACAATGTCTATCATACTTTGACAAAAGCTATACAAAAAGTTAGCTGCCAAATAAGGCCACCAGAAAGCTATGATAGGAGGGAACAATGGCATGCATGTTGCACCTAAGCCCTTTTTGAAGCCATACACAGTGTTTTGCTTGTTTGGTGAAACCTTTAGGTTTAGAAGAAGCGTTCTACCTTCTTATCTTGCTTTGAACCTGTCCATTTTCCTTAAATTCTCACATAATCCTTGTCTAATTTACATCCACAAGTTATTCAGTGAAAGAATAAGCTATTTGAAGCTGGTTTTTTGTAGCTATATAGAGCCATAGAGGCGGCACCGGGGTTAGAATGGTGGCCACAAAGGTGTTAAGTGGGTGGGGAGAAGAGAGGATGAGAGGGAGAGGGAGAGGGAGAGGGAGAGGGGGGGGGGGGAGAGAGAGAGAGAGAGATGGTGTTTGGCATAATATACAAGAGCACGTTTCACATGAATATCTTGTATCCATAAACTATAGTACAATTACTCTTATGCACTTACAAAGAACTCCAAGAACAGAAATGGGCAAACTAATAATAGACAATTGCAATCAAGCTTTGAAAGAACAAGAAAAAGGGCAAAAAAATGTGCAGCTGCACTGGGGAATTCACTTTTGTAGAGAGTCATTATTGATCTAGGCAAACACAGATAGAAATACATAAATCTAGCTTATTGAAACTCAATAGCTGGACGTGTATCCTACATGAATATTTACACATGTCCCTGCCCACCTTTTGTTCTTGCACTACCATGGATTAACTAAAAGTTAATGTCAGAACTCATTTATAAAAGTTGGGTACTCCAGAGAGTTATATAATAGCTATTAAATCAAAGGTGTCGACGACAGATTACATCTATCAGTACTAGTATCTGGGAAAACAAGCAGATCCATGCTCATAGAAAATGAATGCTAAACTTTTGTATTACCTCATTAATATGTTCCAACTAACAACACCCGTCTCCCTTTCTTCCTGCTTGATAAGAACTGATTTACCTTCTTTCCTTTTATTTGTGGAGTTTGTATCTGTTGGCAACTCACTCACCTCATAAGCAACAGGTTTTGCAGATTTATAGTCAAAGTTCATCCTGTCGTCATTTTCATCCACATGATCTTCCAATTTTCCTGCGTTTTCCATTAGCTTTTGGAAAAGCTTACCATTTTTAGAGAGTTCCTCGAACGTGCCATCCTCTTTGACCATACCTTCAGAGACCAAAATAATTCTATCCACCTGAGGAAGAAAATGTAGCTGGTTTGTGACAAGCACTCTTGTTTTCCCTCGCAGCTCATCCTTGATACAGTCATTAAACACCTGGAGATTAGTTTTACTGCCTGTTAGAAAATAGTAAAAAATGAACCAATTAATTTGCAGGTGCCGATTGGCCAATATGGTGATGATCCTATCCAGATACTCCATCTAGAGTATAAACAACGATAACCCTTTTAAGCATGACAACACTGTTGGGCTTACTCTCTAACAGTTTAAGCTTTTAGAGTAATTAGTAACTTAACAGGGTACTCGAGCTCTCATCGTTAAGGTCTTGGGTTGCATACTTCCCGCTCGCAAATGTTCCCCTTTATATTGGTGCAATTCGCACTCCGTCTATTGGTGCACTTGGTGGTATTGCACCAGAATTGTTTAACACTCTCTTGTCTCTCCACATGCAATCAGGGCTTGCATATGAAGGGAATTGTCAAGCATGATAACATTGTAACTTAACAGGTTCGAGCACATTCTGTTCTGTTCACAAGAAAAAGCAGAAGACACGCTGGAAAGAGAGTGGGAAACCGTTTTTTAAAATACAATACGATAACATCACCCGACAAAAGATATTGGGCTAAAAGCATCTCAGTTCATACTTAGCGTGGTGCAGAATTAACAGCAATAATACTTCACGAAAAGGTACATTTAGCTCGGAGCAGCAATTAAAAGCCACAGGTTCGTGGCCATGAAGGGATTTCTTACCCCCTTTTTGTCTGTTCCTTAATTGATCTTTATAAGCATGATGTACAATTGCAGACCATCTTTTAACAGCCTAAGCTTTTAGAGCACGTAGTAAGTAAACACGTGCTCTAACAGCTCATTTGCCCCTTTCTACTAGTGCAATTCGCACCAAAGTTTCTTCATTAACTTGGCCCTTGATACGTTTTGCATTGATTTGTGTCTCACGTGCAATTGAGGCCTTGCACATGAGCGGGTGATAAGCATGAAATCCGTTGCTACTTCAGATTTCGAACAGCTTAAGCTTTTATACAAGTGGTAAGCTAAAATGAGTGTTCACCTGTCGACCAACATGAGCATCTAAAGCACTCAAAGGGTCATCAAATATGTACACATTCGAGTTGGAATACACAGCTCTAGCCATGGAGACTCTTTGCTTTTGCCCCCCGCTGATATTTACCCCTTTCACCGATCTCAGTGAGATCACGCCCCTGAAAATAGTGACATTTGCAAAACTTTCATGCCATAGAGCGCTTTATGGAAACGCTACTCATAGACTAAAACTAACGAGGATGGCTCCAAATTGGGAAACTTAACAGGAAGTAAGTCAAGGTCATGTTGCAATGCTGTTACATCTATAGCCCGCCGATATCGGTCTGATTCGAACTTGGCACCAAATAATATGTTTCCACGAACCTGTAAGAGATAACTGAGGGAGGTAAAATATCCACAACTCTATAACTCGAAATTTACCAGAAGCCTTTAATGAAGCATGACACATCTTCAGCTAAGAGACAAACTACCAATGGAGAATATAACCACTCTGGAACTCACAGTAGCATTGTATATCCATGAAATTTGAGGAACATAAGCAACGGTGCCTCGTAGGACAACACTTGCCACTGATGAAGGAGGAAGCTCTCCAAGCAATGCTGATATAAGCGATGTCTTGCCTTCTCCAGTACCTCCAACAACTGCGACTAGGCTTCCAACTTCTATGTCCAAATTTATATTTGATAGCGTGGGCTTATCAGCCTGAAAGAAATCAGGGTCCATGGGCTCTTAATCTAAGATCCAAAAGCTCACAGGATAGTATCATCAGGTTAATCAGAATGTTTATAACTCGAAACTATGTAACTCTCGAAACAAAGACTCAAAACATAGAATGTATAGAGGTTATATAATAATTGCACATCTACCAGTTGGAACTGTTAAATATCCAAAAACCTTGAAAGGACTTTGGGGACAAACGACCAAGCAGGTATATGAAGTGTTTGTTTTTTGAAAAAAGCAAAATTAATCTTGCCCACTCCAAACCCTTTCAAATGCACTCTTCATCTACTTGGTTAGATCCAAATGTTTTCTTAATGCACTAAAGTGTTAAAGTTTCCAACAATTTTAAGAACAATCATAGTCTAATCAAACCATGTCTTTGATGCATCATAAGAGTTCCCAAGAAATAAGTGATCTCCGAAGCCAATAACACGAATATAGGACTAATATCCTAACATATGACAAAGTTAATTGCTTATTGCAGATAAGAAGATGTTAGAGTGACATCAGTTGGAAATGAGTGCTTTACTCATATATATTAATCGTGTGACAAAAGGAACATATCATAAATGTCATATAAAGTTCAACAATCGAGAGAGAGAGAGAGAGAGAGAGAGAGGTGTTAAAGCAAACCTTGGAATCCCATGAAAAGTATCCATCCTTGATTGAGATGGCAGGAAGCCCTGGTTGTAACGGTGGATTGGGTAAGAGAATTCTCTCTTCAGCTAGGAACAATTCCTCCAAATGCTGTAATGAGACATTGGCATTTACAACCTACAAATAGAACACCGTTACTCAAAAACTCGATCATCATAAGAAGAGAACTCCAGAACTAGATCCTGGATAAGGAACATGAAAGAGAAGTATGGAACACCAAGGTTAGTGTTGTTTCTCAATATCTTGTAATGAGACAGACATCCTGGAAAGTTGTGAACAGATGAGACACAAATAAATAGTTGACCGCCACCATTTTATGAAACTGCCATTAGGTTGAGTATAATATCATAACATCTGAAGAAACTGAAGCTTACCCTACCTAAACAATGCCAATCATAATAGGCATCAACTCTTGGATTTTCACATTTGTGGAGGGGCCAGTGACCGATTAGAAGGTATACTCTCTTACGCAGATTATACAGCTACAAAGAGAGAAGGCAGATTTTTCTTCTACACACCTAGAGAAACATGCAATTGTCACATCCCTTGATCCAAGTGATCTGTCCCAAGATAAATGGCACTCAAATAGTAGCAGTGTGCTATATCTTTCTGGAAGTCTGCACCCCTGCTCCAGATGTCCACGTTTACCAGATTCATAGGCATACTCTCAGCTACTCAACGTTGTACGCTCAAACCTTATACTTGGCGATTCAAAAGCCATTCCTTTTAGACATTGTTTAAATTTGTCCTCACTTTTTCCCTCTTACTGAGCGATTCTTGCCTAGTGGAGATTGCAACCAATATTTGTAAAAATAAGAATAAATTCCACTGCATAAGAACCCTAGCAGTATATTTATATAATAACTCCAAACATACACTGCCGTAGTAGTTGACCCTCGCATTAACAAACATATCACGATACTAGCACTTTTGAGTTTATCAAATAGCATTACCCTGTCAAACACATGGTAATTTTCAGTCAAATTTTCTGATCAGTGTGATGACAACATCCAATTTAAATATAAATATCCCACAGCATCACTACCAAAAGGCATGCAGGAACTACTAAATAGTTTTTATACGCATATCAGGTCATCAAACGACCACGTAGATAGTACCAAAGAAAGTGGAACAAAACCATTGTCAACCAGATCTTCTTGCAGCCTTCCCAACTCTGCAGAGACGGTCTCTTTTTCACACGCAACAAAGTAAAGGTCACTCATAAATGGAGCTTGGATGCCATCATGGAAAGAACCAGAGGAATCATCTAAAGCACTGTTCTACATCCACAGACGCCACCCAGCAGATACTTTTATCAGCCTAACAGTTATATAGGCATGTAACTTACTGTAATAGTTCCTTGCAGGTGTTTCATGAGGGATTGATCAACCAAAGTGTCCATTGTGTCTCCTCTCTAGCAAATCGTTCCATGTGATATCCTTTCGTTTATAGCTGCACTTTTCGTAGAATCAAAATTCTTATGTGGAGTTGATGCATTTCCTTTTCTTCACGTTTTTCTCACTTTATGCTTTTACACTCAGACCGATTTCTCTATCTGCAATGAGGGATTTGCACCAGGGGTGTTCAATTATAATACACCCTTAGGCCCTCTCTGACAACTTAAGCTTTTAAAGTAACTAGGAACTCAACATATACTCTAGTGTGCCCCAATGGGATATCATATATCCTCTCCACTCAGTGCTTTCATACATTGGGGCTAACTATTTCCATGCTTATAAATTTTACGTCGGTAGGCTGGAAAATTTTCTGAACACTTCAAAAGCCCAACATTAACTCACTGCCTAATCATTCACGATCCAAATAACCCAACAGGCTGACTCATTCTCTTCAGCTTACTTTCTCTCTACTCCACAAGGAACCCCCACCCACCCACCCCAATCTCCGGGGTGTGGGTGAGTAAGGCAAAGCCTATGTCTCTCTAACCCTTGTAAGTTATACGGCTAATACAGCAGTGATTGATACAGTGTTTGCTGCTAATCTATAAGTTGGGCTAGTGGTTAACAATATAGTTATCTGAAGTTCTGTACGGAAAGATATGTTAACAAGTGAGGTGGTCCAATTCAGGTTTATCTCTGCATCAGGTTCTACCCTTTATCTTCTTTTTGTCACATATCTAACTGTCCTAAAGTTCATTCACATTCATCATATTAGTATTTTACTGCTTGTACTTTGAAAAAGTTCTGGCAAAGGCACAGCTATCATACAAGACGTATAGTGCCACTGTATTATATTCCAAATTGTTTCAGTTTTTGTGCTGATGAGGGTCTAATGAGATTACAGAAGGCAAGTTTGATATAATCTTTACAATCAAGTAGAATCAAAAGAAACATAGTGTTAGCCCTATGGTTGGATAACCTAGGCTTACATCTTGTTTTGATGATAACTACACATTGATTATGTTCTAATGTGTGCTTTGAGTGTATTCTTAGTAGGCATATACATGCACACTCATGAAGACACATTTGTGAAGTTGGATAGATGAATTAAAGCCAAAGAAGCTTAAAGTTATAGTGGACATGCTATAGAAGCTTCATCAAGTCCAATGTCGAAGAGCAACAAAGGATGCATCGGCTAAGTTACTATCGATTATAATTGATCTTTACTATTATGTAACTAGTCTTGGTTTGATGCTTGGATTGATGACTATGACCTAAAAAGACCTTAGGACACCTTGTGCATTGCATGCGAGTTCATAACCTTTCACACAAGTGTGGTTCTCAAAAATGAGTGAACTTTGGAGCTCACTCAGATTTTCTCAAAAACTATTTTGGTGCTAATCTTTTCATATTTTGATAAAACTTTTCATTAGCTTTCCAACGCAAAAAACGGCACCTCAATCCGATTTTTCTAGAGAAAGTTATGCCCAAAATAGGAAAGGGGGTTCCGTGAGGCAGCTGATTGGCAGTAGGGTATTACAGTCGACTGTATTTGAATCCAGTCGACTGCATTGGTCAAAATTCAGTTCCAACGGCTATTTTCGAGGACAAAACTCCAACGGCTATTTTCGAGGGAATACAGTCGACTGCATTGATTACAGTCGACTGCAATGGCAGTTTTGCCCATATTTTGCCTCTAACGGCTATATTTCATTTGCTCTCTATATAAATGATTTGGGGCTTCATTATACACCATGGAAACCACATTCTAAGCCTCCATTCATTAGAGAAACATCAAGGCTCATAGATTAAACTTTTCTCTCTTCATCTTCATGATTTTACATCATTAAAGAGAGCATCTTTGTGAGCAATTCTTTGATTGAGAGTGAGCATTCTTCAAGTCATCAATTCTCTCATCTCTCTATTGTACTAGAGCTTCATTTGTACTCATTTCCTTTCAAGAGGGTTTCTTTGTACACATTTGATCTTTGTAAAAGGATTGTGATCAAGGCTTGGGTTTGTCAAGTCTTGGGTGAGCTTTGTGGATTCAAGGCTTGTGCTTGGTGTGGGGATATCACCAAGTGTTGTAAGGGTTTTGATCTTGACCCGGAAGAAGATTGTTGCTAGTGGATTCTAGTGCTCTTGCAAGGGACTTCCTTGAAGAGGTGGATGTAGGCTTGAGGGTAATTCAAGCCGAACCATTTAAATCTCCTTGTCAAGTATCTCTAACTCAATCTCTTTACTTATTGCTCTACAATTGCTTGAGATTGTGTAGTTAGCATCTTCATTGAAGTATTACTTGGTTTGATTGAGTTTCATGATTGTTTCTTAGTTTAAATTCCTCATTATATTTCAAAAACCCTATTCACCCCCCCTCTAGGATTGTTTTATTGGTTTCACATAGAATGCACTAATCCTCTACTAAATACATGAGAATAGAGTACTTTTAGACCTACGTTTTCCACATGCAATGATGTAAAGAAACTAATGATATCTCAACAACATGCAAGAGGAGATATTGCCAAGGCGCTGAGGAGAGAACCTGAGTTACTAGATTCGGAAGCATGTTTAAAGGAAACCGTCGCACCGCAAATAGAGAAAGTGATGTAAAAGCCCTCGCAGGTGTCAAATCCCCACCAAGCAAAGTGAACAGTCCAAATGAACTCACGGTCGCGAGGACCGGGATGCTATTTAGGATAAAGCTGTAACACTGTAAAGTTAACGAAAGAAATGACGACATAAGGAGCTAACAAGATGTAATGGAAAATTTATCGCAAAATTTCTAGTTTAACAACATTCTATGCATAACGAAGAACCGTTATCAGTTAATGTTGTTCAAGCCTATGTACAGATTCTAAACATCTTAGGTCCATCCTATATTATGTTCAGACAACTCATATTCCAGTGTTCAGTCACATGCAGTTCTTTCCCAGGTATCCATAATGGCTGGTTCAGCTCTAACTGATAGATAAGCTTGAAAGACATCTCTAAGGAATCAGGTTCCAGTAGAATTCATAATACAACAGCTGTTCAAACTTCAGACATGTTTAGACTGGGTCGCGCGTAAGTGTAGCAGCATGTAATTTCGAGGTTACAAGGAACATATGATAATAGACACACATGTAAGCTGCATGGTGTAGAATGGAAAAGGGGTTGGATTGGATTGCATTGGAAAAAAAGAAAAGAAGTTGAGGATATTATGGCTTCAGTCAATATCCTTAATTGTTCAGTTTACTTTATCGCATCAATCACTGCTTAGGAGTACTTTGGTACTTTTATCATAGTGAATGCCGAGAATGCTTTCGTGCTTTTCTTTCGTGAAGTGAATACTTAACATCAGTTGTAGGATTATGCTTCGTCACGTAGTTGATTCTCTAGGCTTGCAAGGTTTAACTTTGTCAATTGGGCAAGGTCGCAATTCCTTCATATTATTTCGGCTTTGTCAAGTGACCTATTCCATCACAGCCTTTTGTTGTCGCATGATGCAAAGTAGCTGCATCAGTTCAAGTTTTCATTAAGCATCACACACTGCGATCGACTGTGGCAACATAGTGACAACTGACAACACTATAATAGGCCATTGGTTAAATATGAAACTATTTTGAATATGGCCCATCAACGCAATGTCTAATTTAGGTAAAATGTAAAAATCACAACATCAGAAGAAAATTCATACAAGGACATGAAGAATCTATCTTACTGCTGCCAGTAGCTGTGCTTTCCGGAACCATGAAAGTTCATCATCCCTTATGTTTTGAACTTTGAATTGAAAACTCTGCTCCCATGCATAACATCTGACAATCATTTAGCATAAAGTTAGAACAATCAAGTTCAAAGGGCAGCCATGGGCAGGAGGCTCCTGCCACTGCGAGGTCTGGGGAGGGTCAGGTGAATGCAGCCTTATGGGGAGCCTGTTTCTGGTTTCTAAACCCGTGACCTCCAGCTCGCAGTATAGCAATCTTGCTTTTGGCCAAGGCTAATTTTCTTAAACCAAATATGTCCAAGGAAAGTTGTTGCCATACTTCACAGTGTCCATGGCAGCCAAAATCTCGTTCATTAGGCCGACTCTCTGGTCAGTTCGTTGCAAGCCTTCCTTGGATAGTTTGTGCATTTTGCTCACAATAAATGTCTGTTTTCAACAAATAATCAGAAAGTGTTAAGTATATAATTCAAGCAGAGGTGCAATCATCGATCAATCATAACCTCACGGCGCTTGAAGAAAAGGTTTCCTGGTCATATCCGAACCCTTCAATATCTATCTCATTTCTTATTCCATTCTATCTCTGACATAGGGCCAGGCTTTTACAGCATGAGAATCATTGGAATCTGAGATGAAGTTGGAGTTGGTTCAGGAAACCTGTTAGAAGGCTGATTTGATTCGGTCACGCATGAGAGCGGCATGGGATAGACAGTGTATGTATGCCTCAAAGCGTGCACGGGATTTGGAGTTGCAGTTGGTGACCGAGTATTTCTGAGAATATCACATTGGAAGGGAGTGATGCGTTTCGGGGAGAAGGGCAAGCTCAGCCCTAGATATTGGACCCTATGAGATTCTTGGTAAAATTGGACGGGTAGCTTATCGTTTGGCATTGTCACCGGATTACTGCATATTCACAATGTATTCCATGTGTCGGTATCGAGAGAGTATGTGCATGATCCGACTTACATGTTACGGCATCGCCCCGACGATATTCAAATAGATTTGAGCTATGAGGAGGTACCGGTAGAAATAATAGATCAAAGTGAAAAAGTTTTGAGGACCAAGGTGATACCATATGGTGAAGGTAATGTGGAGAAATCACACTACTGAAGAGTCTACCTGGGAACTAGAGGAGACCATGCGAAGTGTGTATACTCATTTGTTCGACGCTAAAGGTGCGTAAAATTCAAGACAAATTTTTTTATAAGTTGGGGAGAATGTAATACCCCGAACCTCGATATTTTTTAACCAGTTAATTTATTTTGCTTAGCGACAATTTTTAAACGAAATAGTTAGCATCAATTTGCGTAATGACATTTTATCAGTAACATTTAGCGACAATATTGAAACAGGTACAATAAGAAATTTATGATAGTTAAAGGGATACTCAAATAACTAAATTTAAAGATTGAACTATTAAATTTATGATAGTCAAAGAGAAAATTGGACCGGTAGCTTATCATTTGGCGTTGTCACCGGATTTGTCGCATATTCACAATGTATTCCATGTGTTGGTATCGAGAAAGCATGTGCATGATCCAACTCATTTGTTACAGCATCG